>JAXIVD010001664.1:30000-45000 GCA_036785275.1 Cancer borealis
CTTGAAACTTATAAACGGTAAAGTTTTACATCGCTTATGAAATGTTTCCCATCAATTACGAGTAATTTCAAACAGCTGACCCCAAATGGGTTTGTTTGGCTAAGAGCTTGGTTGTGCAGCAGACCTGATAACACTGGCACCGCCCTCCTGTGTTGGTCTTGCAGCAGCACTTTAAAGGTGAGAAGTAGAGGTGCTTCAGACTGCAAATATTAACTCTCAATCTGGTGTGTGTGATTGGAGTCGAGCTGCGCGACTCTTTATTCTGAGGAACTAAAAAATAAAGACAGTGTGTTATGCTTGTTTGTCGTTTCCTCTTGAATGATGAATTCCTCAGAGAGTGACAAAAGGATGTGCCAAGTAATATATGAATACATGGTGAATGTGGAATGATTGTGTTTTCATATTGCTGTGAGATTTACACAACAGGCAACTTTAGTGCATACGTTATTAATGATCTCAATGTATTATATTAGGTTATTAAGAGGGAAGAATTTTTAGGCATTAAGTTATATCAAACGTTCATTCCTTAATCATGTAATCCACATAGTTATCCTCACCACTTATCCTGAGCACCAAGGTAGCCAAGGTAGCCCGTCACCTTCACCCTTCTAACACCATTCTCATTATCATTTTGTCTCCCCTCGTGTCATAGTTGCTGCCAAGTTTGCCGCATCTTTTTACCTCCAGTATCCTCGCGTGCCAGCGGCGGCATGAGTTCAGTGCGATGACCCGAGTGGGGAACAATATTGTTGTATCTTCAGCAGGTGTTTCGACTTAACCCGGGGATGATAGGTTGCATTACGCATTTCAATAAAATATACTTAAATATGCTGATAACGATGATGACGTGACTGTAGTTGATGACTGGCCAAGGATTGTGACTGAATGTTAGCAGGTAAATGACGGCTGAATGTTACACTTGAACAAGGGACAATATTTTTAAATGGAATATTCACCCACAGACTCGGGAGCTTATTTTGTGCTTCACCCTTGATATGAACTTTTGCTTCTGTGTTTTATTTCATTATTTTTTCTAGCAACTTAAGTATGTGCACTTTTGATTAACATTGTTATGAAGAAGTGGATAGAAAAGTTTCACGCTGTAAGATTGTTCAGAATGTTACCTTAGCCATTCATTACCTTAATTAAGTCATACACCTGGTGGAATGCTAACTATATTATCGTTGTTTGATATACTTTATTTTCTCTTCTTCTTTTTTTTTTTTTTCTCTCTCTCTCTCTCTCTCTCTCTCTCTCTCTCTCTCTCTCTCTCTCTCTCTCTCTCTCTCTCTCTCTCTCTCTCTCTCTCTCTCTCTCTCTCTCTCTCTCTCTCTCTCTCTCTTTCTTTCTTTTCTGCTCGGTCTCGTCTTTCTCGCCGTCAGCCTCCCTCACTCATGTCTGAATCTAATATTGTACGTCAATCTCTGCTGACGCCCCGAATGTCATGAAAAATTATTCACTCTGTGTCTATCAGTTAAACTTGGCTATCCTCTGTTCTAGCATCTTTTGTTTAATCGTGTCATATCTACCTCTCTCTCTCTCTCTCTCTCTCTCTCTCTCTCTCTCTCTCTCTCTCTCTCTCTCTCTCTCTCTCTCTCTCTCTCTCTCTCTCTCTCTCTCTCTCTCTCTCTCTCTCGTATTCATATATATATATATATATATATATATATATATATATATATATATATATATATATATACATATATATATATATATACAAATATATATATATATATATATATATATATATATATATATATATATATATATACAAATATATATATATATATATATATATATATATATATATATATATATATATATATATATATATATATATATATACAAATATATATATATATATATATATATATATATATATATATATATATATATATATACAAATATATATATATATATATATATATATATATATATATATATATATATATATATACGTAGCCTTAAAAGGGGGTAGCCAAGACAAAAGATATTTAAAGTTTAAGAAAACTTTAATCTCCTCTCCCATCTGCACCTTGACATTATATAAGATTAATATAATAATTATAATAATAATAATAATGATAATAATAATGAAAATAATGATGATGATAATAATAATAATAAAATAATAATAATAATAATAATAATAATTATTAATAATATTAATAATAATATTAATAATAATATTAATAATAATACAAATAATTGTATTAGTAATAGTAATGATAATAATAATAATAACTAATATAATAATATAAATACTTCGCTTCATCTTGTGAGTGGAAATGTGCTCCGTGGAAGGTTGGTGAGATTAGTTTGCTATATTTAGTCAGGACAAGTTCATGTCTTTCTGCACCAGGTCAGATGTCACTCGTAATTTTATACTTCCGTTGGATTCTTGGATGCCTCCTTTGGGTCATTAGGGAGGGAGAGAGGAATGGTGGAAAAAGGAAGGCTGAGGAGACTACCCCTCGTCTCCTTCCTCTTCTGTTTTCTCTCCAACATACATTTAGTGATAGTTGGTGTCTTTGAACCTGAGTTGACCTCCGGCGCCAGGAGACTCGTGCCTCAAGTTTCAAGGGTCATTGAGCAGCAGGAGGTGGATGGGTGACGCGGCTCTGAGCGGAGGCAAACACTAGAAGGACGATAGATGGAGACTTTCATCGATTGTCCCTTCTGGAGTGGATCTTGTGCGAGAAAATTACGTACTCTAAGTTAGAAAAGAAAGTAGGAGTCAAGAGAAGAATGGCTGTGGTTCAAGAGACACAGGAAAGAGGTTACTTTCAGGGGTGAGTGCTTGCAAAGTGGATGGATGATAGTGTACATTCCAGGTTATAACATGACGTTATTAAACAGAATTACAGGTGGCTGTGCTATTTCCATATAATATTTACTGTTGAAAAAAGACTTACGAGCTCTAGAAATTACAGGTATATTTAGTTAACTCTGAGGTGGCAGCCCTTCCTTGTAGAATTTGATGGAAGAGCGAGTTTTTCGCTTGTTCAGGCGAAAGGAGAGAGAACCAAATGGCTTTCTAGAGGAGTGGGACCTATTCATCAGAAGGAAATATTAAGTCGTTAGTTCTGCTTTAAAAGGTGTAGGGAAAAATGATTTGACATAGTTAAAAAAAAATGTAGGAAAAAAATAAGAATCTTAAATTTTAGGTGTTACAGGCTGGCATGGAAAACACTGTCACTGGAAAGCTACATGAGGTCAGCGAGAATATGCCAGTAAAAAAAGGATGAGACATCGAGACGCTATTTGTCCTACACTGTTTTTATTCAATTTTGAATGTGAAAAGCCAGGGATTAAGATAAAAAGAGAATGACTATAAATAATCTGAGATTTAGCGATGATATTGTTCTGATGAGAGAACATACAACTATACTATATTTAATGATTTTTCAATTTTACGGAGTTAGTCCAAAAGTAAATCTGAAAAAGAATATGAAGAAAACAGTTTTTGGTAAAATTTTTTCAATAATCTACCTCTCACTGTAGAGAAAGGTTTATAATCAGTGCAATATAATAGTTTTAATATATGAATCTTAAACCGTGAGTCTTAAGAAACGAAAGAACGAAAAGCTCAGATTACCCAAAGGGGAATGGAGAGCTAATGCTCGGCATAACATCATGGAATATGGAGCAGAACAAAGTTGAAGACAATTTGACGAGAATCAAAGAAAAAAATGGACAAATAGGACACGTCATGCACTGAGAAGATAATATATTAAAATTTAGAGCCACAGAATAGTTATCCAGGGATGTCAGGCTAGACAGAGAATAGGATGGAGAGACGAAATAAAAAGTTCTGCTGGAATAGTTAGCCAACCGATAGAGTTGAATGGTGCAGGTTGGTAGAGACCTTTATCCTTCAGTGGAACCATACCGGGTAATAATGATGCTGATATTGAACGACTTGGTAAAAAGAGTTAAAATCTATGGAACTGGAAAGAGACTGAATTGAAACCGAAAAGAGTAAAGACTTATCTCGGTGGGATGTGCTGTTGGTAGAGGCATGAGTATTAAATGTGTCTCGCTTGGGGTACGAGGGAACAGGCGGAGCAGCACCATGTGGATCGAAGTGACAAAACAAAAAAAGCTTGATGCAGTGATGCCATTCTCATCTTGATATGATCTCCAGTTAATAATCACTTGAACTGGACTGTCTGGTGAGATAATCTAGGATGTATGAGAGTAGAAATAATAAAAAGTACAGAATATCTTGACAACCAGAGATATGCGTGTGATATCCTAGTGACGCAGATGAATTACATAGAAAAAGTAAATAAAATAGACGTAAGAGGCATTTGAAATAATAACAATGAAATAACTATATACAATGTACACAGTATATTAATGATTTGAATTAAAAATTTCATAAAAAATATGATTAATATATGAGTTTGAATAACTAAAAAACTATTTAGATATAACAAAAACAGTAGATACATGATTACCTTCAGTAAATAAAGTAATTTACCTCTACGTCTGTAAATTAATATTTTTCAAGTGTGTTCTGCCAGTCGTCTGACTTACAGGACTTGACAAGGTGAAAGGGGCAGGGAGGCAAGAGAAAACTTGCAAACATTTTCAGCGTAAACTTTTGACGACTCAAATATACATGGAAAATATATGAGGATAATATTCCAGTTTCAGACAGAATTCAAAGGATTACATTGGATTTTACAGGAAGAACTGATATCAATATACCAAGAGATTGCTCAGGTACCCCCCTAAATGTTCTCGTCTTAAATAACCTTCCTGTTAGCTTTTGTATTAGAACAATAAGTGTGAATACTGTTTCCTTACAAAAATTTGCTTAACACTGTACTGGGGTGTTTCTTTTCCTTCTTATATACTCGTTGGCCTCCCCACTGTCACTAATACTCGAGTAAACGATGTCAAAAGCAAGCGCATGTCAATTGATTAATTAGTAATAAAAACAGTTTCTTGTAAATGCTCAACTAAATCGGGATCAGGAACTATCTATTGTTTGCGAGCTAACTACTGAGGAAGGAATCTTTCCAGTGGTGAACAACCCTTAACACAAAAAGCCATTTATACCTGTATACTGTATGTGTTACATCTCTATTAGTTTATTTCATACCATTTCTTCTTATTACTTTCGTGTTATTCTGTCTGAAATAGTCCTTCAGAATCGATTTTATCGAATCGATTTATTATTTTGAAAACTTCAATAAGATTCTCTCTGAACCTTTGTTTAGAAGTGAGACCATGTATTCCAAATTATATTAACGTGCTAAGGATTTGTTTTGTCGCTCGCCTTTGTACCCTTCCAGTAAGTTCTGGTCTTTATTGTAATTCAGTGACCAGTGTTGTACCGCGTATTCCGGGTGTTGCCTCACAAATGTTTTATATCGTCTTTTTATCACGGCTAACGCGCTATGAAATTTTTGTTTTTTAATTCAACATAATATTTGCTTTTTACGTGTCTCTGTGCGTACACTAATAGCTTGCTCATTTTTAGGTATGATGAGCAAGAAAATAATAAGAAAAAGAAGAAATTGTGCCTAGATGTAGATATGTATTCAAAGAAATAACACTAAAAAAACTTGCGGGCGAGGTGTGGTGGTAGGTGGTGGTGGTGGTGGTGGTGGTGGTGGTGGTGGTGGTGGTGGTGGGTGGTGGTGGGTGGTGGTGGGGGGGTTGTGGAGGTAGGTGAGGGACGGGAGAGTGGTGGAGACTGCGGCGGATGCGCAGTTTCACTCACACGCACAACTCATTTACACGTTAGTAAAATACGACTGCATTGTCTTGTTGTTATTAAAGTGAAATTTTTTTTATTAATTCCTTTAATAAACGAATGTTTCATCGGTGACTGACGACACACAGCGAACTCCTCCAGTGTGGCGGCATCATCTTCGAGGAGACCCTTATGTACCCACAAGACATAAAAAGTGTGTTAAGACCGGCTACAAAGGCTGCTAAGATCCCACCACTGGGCGTTGTGATAAATGAGGAAAAATGTGGAAATAGGCTTCTTGGTCGTAGCCTGAGGTAGATCCTAACACTGACGGCATAAAATAGTGGCAACGTAACTAGGAAGAACGATATGTTAACTAGAAATGAAAATTAGAGCTATATAACAAGGACACGTACATTCTGCAGGTAACACAAGAGAGGGACAGCCTTGTCTCAGTAGTATTACGTCACCTCACTCTTCCGCCCACCTTTTGAACCACCGCTAGCCTACTTCTTTGATGGGCTTTTGGTGGAGATAAAGATGACAGTGGTAAAAATGACGAAAAAGAAAGAGGAAATGACGGAAAGAAAAGATTGGAAGAAGAGAAGATTGCTATTGCAGTGGTTTCTCTCTTCGGTTGGTGGAGGGAGGAAGAGGCTGGTGGCGAGGGGCAGCCGGCTTTCCATCATCCCTCACCCCTGAGTGACGCGACAGATCCCTTGCCAGAGCCCAGGATCGTACAGGCGTGGCGCTGACACTTAGGGCCATGCTAGTTCTCGTTGTTCTCCTCTTCCTTCTCCTCTACCTCCTCCTCCTCTTCTCCTCCTCCTCCTCCTCCTCCTCCTCCTCCTCCTCCTCCTCCTCCTCCTCCTCCTCCTCCTCCTCCTCCTCCTCCTCCTGAATACCGGCAAATTCTGAGTCTAATTGGTAATGTACAAAAAAAATCATTGTATTAAGTAATGTAAGCACAATAAGTATGTATTATTTTCGGCGTTATTTGTGTTCCCGTTGTTCAGACTAAAACATCGGTGCACAGCCAGGGTCATGTAGGGTTGGAAGGCGTCTCCTATATTTATTTCTCTTGGAACCTAATCCGTGACTGATTCACTGATGGCAACGAGCGCGAGGGGAAGAGGGGTCAGGGCGTGAGAGGAGTTACAGGATGGGAGGGAAAGGGAAGCAGGGGAATGGAAAGCGTGACGTGATGGAAGAGAGGAAAGTAAGTAAGGCGAGAGGGAAAGCAGGAGGGCAGGACTGGAGGTGAAGGCGGGGAAAGGGGGATAGTGGTGGTGTTATATATATATATATATATATATATATATATATATATATATATATATATATATATATATATATATATATATATATATTGTTGATTTTTGTGTGTAGGAAATTTCTGAACCATTTCTTAGGATCTGTCTTTGCACTTACATCTATTCACATTAACATTGAATCTATGCCCATCAAAATCGTTCATAATATGCTATCCATTTATACCCTGTTTAATATGTGAGTATACTCGGCCGTACGTGCTGCTATCTCTTTTCCTCCATTGACTGTTACGGGTGTTCCTACTGTGCTGTTAACGCCTTTAAACTCAAACCTTTTTCGGTGCACCTGGAGTCAGTTGAGATCTTGACGGACAGCTCCTCAGGTGATACAGATACATGCTGCTCCTGCTAAAGAAAGTACAGTAAAGAAATAGGACCGTCACTCCTCTTTATACTTATTACTGTTCTTTTGTGTGTGTTTGCCTTAATGAATTGTTGAATACAATTTGGGATAAAACAGTGTAATTCTATGCGGCTCAGCAATAGTTTCGCGTGCTAAGTCAGTTCACGCAGTTTTTCACACATCTTTGCAGTTTATTTCAAGTATAAGTCTCCTAATTTATCATGTATTTTTTTTTTACTAAATATTTCCCTGCTGTGGCGAGAGGGAGCTCTTTAGTAAGAATTTTTCCACCCAATCCACGTTTGATGAATGGCCTCGCCGAGTTCCTTCCGCCTTACCCAAGAATGTACAGGATTCCACGTCTTGCTGGGCTCTCACTCGGTGTGGGATGTGTGGGTGTGGAACAGGTGCCTGGAATGTGAGTAATGGTGTGGGATTTGGTGTGGCATCTTGGGCATGTGTCTGTAATGTTTTCCTTTTTTGTGTAGGTTACAAGGTTGTGTACACATTCTGTTATGGATGTAGCCACTGCGTAGTGTGTGCAGGGTGAGGAACGCCTTCACACTCACAGCTGCATGAGGTTGAAGGAAGGGAAGTCCGTCACTTCTACTGGGTTGGTTGGTTTAACCTTATAATTGAAGGAATTTGAAGCAATTTCCTTGAGACAATGACCTTTATACAGCGGCATAGTGGCGTGCACTCTTAGGTCTGCAACCATAACACCTGCACGTAATCTTTGCAATCCCTGCCTACCGCCCTTTTGGCCAACTCCAGGTGGTGAAAATGGAATGAAGAAATTGTGAAACGAGGCATTAAGATTAAGAGTCCGTGTTTGATGTCTGAGCTGGAATGTTGTTACAACTGCATTCTTGCCGAGGTTCACGGTGCTAATACATTTTACACGAACATATTATCTTTTTTTTATTTTTTATCTTGTGGCAGCATCAGTGGTAAGCAATGGCAATACTGTTTCTTGGAGTTCAAGAGTGACATTTGACATTTGAAAAAAACAGCAAATGAAAATATCAATAATCTTTATGTGGTTGTGACGCAACATCCGCATACTCACAAATCCTGGGAGGGAACATTCAACACAGTGAATGCAGATGCAGCTCCGCATAACGGAACGAAATTTCTGGACTGCACTCATTAGCACATGTTCACGCGTTGTAGCGGTCAGCGCGCCCCACCACTAATCCGCTGGCCGCTATGTGAGTCTGGCGAGGGCCAGTCTGCACACATCCCATGCACCCAACTGGTCATCCTGCCTTCAGAGTCTGGTTCATATAAGGGTAGCAGTGAAATCCTAGAGATATAAAGTGATATACGCCAGATATCACAGTCACCTCTGTGTGCCAGGGTAAAGGTTTGTATCCACCACATGTTCACTAACCCATGACATGGGAGCACCGAGGCAAAGTTAGAATTTCATGTCTTTGTGTTTAAGGTCCAAATTCGTGTTGGTGTTCCGACACAAACAGGTGTGTGCTGCTGCCACCTGGTGGTGATAGTGGTGGTTTCTGTAGTAGGTCATCCTGTGATCAAGACAACGGACATTAAAGTTTGTCTGTTTGTTCTAATTTACCGATTAGTCTCTTCCTGTTTGCTTCATGACATTTCATAAGATCTTTTTCTTTTTCTCGATATCACTGTGTTTGGACGCTATATCCGTCCTAAACTTCTCTTCCTGTAAGACTGTCAGGCTGTTGTAAGTTCTTAACTGAGTGTTACAAGTCTACATCCCCTTGTTTGTTTTTCTTCTTAATGATACCAACAATATATATATATATATATATATATATATATATATATATATATATATATATATATATATATATATTGATTATCTCTTATCATGTTATTCATTTACGTTTTTAGATTTATTTTTTCTATAGTTTCACCCTCGCTTCTTTCTGATGTTTCTGGTAATGTCTTGTCATTATGTATTAAACATTACTTTAAATAGATATCATATTCAATGTTGGACACCAGTATTATCTTGCACATTTACCTAAGCTTGAATTGCTTGTCATTCCTCGATTTGTCTTTTAAGTCAGTCTCATTGATGAATTGGAACATTAGAAGATATTTTATTTGCATTCATACATCTTTCAATTATTTGTTAACGTTTTGTCTAGTAGTAAATGTCTTCCAAGTAATGTTATCGCTTAAGGATCTTTTCATATTTATATTTGAACAAATTCACTAGAAATATCTTCAACCCTCTTCTATTTTTCTTCAATACTCTTCAATAATCTTTTTGGTTGTATGTATTAGCTGGGGAAGTTTTGACCAAATCGATTTTTTTCTTCATAACCAGCGAATGTTATACAAGATTGTTGATATTTATCGATATTTTTCACCCAAGACATCCCATTAGTACATAGGTATGAATGCTTGTTGATCATCTGCTCTGGAATCCAACTGTCAATTAAGTCAAGAGTAGAATGGATCCGCGTGTATTGACTGCCCTTTGCATGACTCCTAATTTTTCATTCATCTATTTATTCATTTAGGTATTTATTTCTTCCTTGTGGGTTTTCTTAAACAGCACACACACTCACGCGCACACACACACACACACACACACACGCACACGCACACGCACACACGCACACACACACACACACACACACACACACACACACACACACAGACAGACAGACAGACACACACACACACACACACACACACACACACACACACACACACACACACACACACACACACACACACACACTTTTATTATATCCTTGTACTGCCTCCACTTCATGTCCTTGCCAAATACATCAGTGGCTCCATCAATGTTTTCTTTTCGTAGTCTTACCATGCTGCTCCTCCGTCATGCCTCACCAAGACACTGTTTTATGTTCGCTTATTTCACTCTACAAATCCAATCATGATTAAACCGGATTTATCTCCTTACCTCTCTCTCACCACGTAGGCAGCTTAAGCTTTTTCCATTCCAGTCTCACGTAACAAGGTACACTGGTGATGCTTGGTGAAATTTTCATAGCCATCTGTTGTAGTATCTTTTACATTTTTTATTTTATTTTATTTTTCAACATGACCATACATAAGCTGCATGTTCTCGGTTAGACTACATCATGCCCATTAGCACGTCTCTCAGCACAGTATAAAAGTTAGTTTCATATTATTGAATAACGTGTAACCCCTCCGGTGATTACATTAACATACTTTTTCTGGTAAGAGAATATCCTCAATAATCTGAATCCCTCTCTTCCTCCCCTTTCCTTATTTTTTCTTTAACTTGGTATCGTGCAAACCCTTCCAGCTGTATTTTTTACTCGTCCGTCTCCAAGACTCGACAATGTTTAGCATTGAATTCCATTTTCCAATAGAGTTTCCGCTTTAAGATCTTATCCATATCTTTCTGGAATTCTTTGCAGCAGTCAAGTTATGTAATTTATTTCATAGCTTACCATCATATATAAGTTTATTCATGTACACCATGTACACCTTCTGACATATCGTTTACATAAGCAAAACACATTACCATTGCAAGAGCTGATTTGACTCCCTTGGTTACATCATTTGTCACACCACCTGTCTCCTACAACTCTGACATTTGTCTTCCCACCACTTGCCATCCATTCCACAAAGTATTCATGAGCCCCTACAATTTTGTTTAGATTTTTGTGAATATCTTTAGAACCAGTATATCAAGTATAGGTTAGCTCCATGTCTAGTGAATGACATCCAGTGTTTTGCTGCTAAACCGGAATAAGACGATAACAATGTAGCGATCCTTCAATAAATACAATTTGTCTTGATATTACTTTGATTTTTTCCACATATATCGATGACATTATCTAATAACTTTTTCACCGACTGTCGAAAAGGCTACACATTACTTTTGTGAGGGATGCGAGTAATGCTGGGGGTCCTCTATGTCTCATTCTTTATAGACACAAATTCTATTAGCTCTCTTGCAGTCCTATCACAAATCCCCGTCATCCTGGGAATTCTTATCAATGACACATATTGGACCTTCCCACTGCTCTGCGCTTTACTTTGATATATGTTCAGTAAGTCTGGTTCCATTGCCTTTTTTTTTTTTCTTCAGATCCAGCTCTTTCATAGCTTTCGGCACCTCATTTTTCTCAACTAGTAACTCCTCCAGTTGTGTAGGTATCACTTCTGTCTTACATGCCACAAACTACTCCACGTCTACCATCTGTCCTTCATTACGAATACCTTGCACATTATTTCCACTCCCATATACACTACATATCCAACTATAAATCTAATATATTGTCACGTACTCGTGTATTTATATATATGTACCTATTGTTGCGTGCGTGGGTTAGTGCTTGAACAAGTTTTTCGTGGCTGATAATATTGAGTTCTCGTTCATTTCTATTTCGATGTACGAGACAAGGAAAATCGAAGCAGAGCCTTGAAAATGTATCAAAGTGGTTTGGTGCGTCACCTGGACTCTCTGCAGGTTGAAACAAGGGTTGGGGCGGAGCAGAGACGTTGTTCATAAGCTTAAGTGTATTTATGTTGGAAAAAAGAGGCACCGAGCTAGGTCGCGAGCTTGGAGACTGTCCAGATATATTAATATTTCTTTCGTCTCCTGTGTCGTCGCGAAGGTCGAGGGCTGCGGCGCGTGGGCTGGTCGATAGGGACATGACACGTATGTCTTGTTTATCCCTTAAAGTATAGCGTCTTGCATGAGGATGGAGAGGCGGCTACGAACTTTGTTGACGTGCTCTGGCCAAACGGGGTCGTGGGTTGCAGGGATGGAGACGGGGGTGGTGGGGGCGTTGGTCTCTCTGCCTTCCATCTCCGGCTTGTTGGTAGTGTGGGTACATGGACCAGCTGTGGTGCAGGAGATGCAAGCGCGTGTATAGCATGAGTGGGATGGGTCTTCAAGATGACAAATGTTTCAATACCCAACCAGCATGTCTTGGATGGGGAGAGGGGGATAGTGTACCACTTCCACCTTGTCTCTGCACCTTTGTCTCCACTACCAAGAGCCTTTGTCTGTACTTTACCCTCAAGAACAAGTGGTTCGTAGTTCCGGAAAGCCATCCTGTCGTCCATTAACACTCATGGACTCAATTGGCGATGAATCGAAACTTCCATTACAGGAGACTTGTGTGTCAGGTCCGTCATTACGTTAATTTCGCCTTGAAGAGTGAGTAAGTCTGTGTGTGTGTGTGTGTGTGTGTGTGTGTGTGTGTGTGTGTGTGTGTCTCTGTGTGTGTGTGTGTGTGTGTGTGTGTGTGTGTGTGTGTCTGTGTGTGTGTGTGTGTGTGTGTGTATGTGTGTATGTGTGCGTGTATGTGTATGTGTATGTGTGTGTGTGTGTGTGTGTGTGTGTGTGTGTGTGTGTGTGTGTGTGTGTGTGTGTGTGTGTGTGTGTGTGTGTTTGGGTGTGTGTGTGTGTGTGTGTTTGGGGGTGTGGGTGTGGGTGTGTGTTTGAAGAGAACGTGCGAGGCCTGGGGAGCATCACTTTGGGCAGTTTTCGCGGTATAAACTCAAGCCACTTAAGAGGGTAATTAGAAATGCATGAGGGACATAACTTTTCCTTTTATCTCTGCTGTGTCGGTATTTTATTTAGGTCAAGAAAACACGAGCGACGGAAACGAGTGTTCTTGAGGGCGAGGGACGTTTATTCTCCTCGGGGCAAGACCAAGAACTTTCTTGAAGCAGCGTAAAGGAGATAGTTTTGAGACTGATGTTTGTAACGCCCGGCACATTACCAAGTTTACATTGATATATTTTCAGCCCCACTCCCCCCCCCCAATACACACACACACACACACACACACACACACACACACACACACACACACACACACACACACACACACACACACACACACACACACACACACACACACACAAAACTTCCACGTCTTTTCTTAATTCGTGTTTAATTTCTGTTCTTTTCTACCACAAAATTTTTACAGTTTTCTTCTTCTTTTCACGAACAAAGAATAAAACGATACCTTTTTACTTGTCTAAATATCGTTGACTTTCAGCTCGAAGCTTAGCACACAGCGTCTTCAGTGTCTCCAGTGTCCTAGTCTCGGTAATCTCAAAATTTATTCTTCCTCATTTAATATTGGTCCTGGCCAGACCGTCCTCTCATTACCAAGGTCTAAAAATGATGGCTGTGGCGGCTGGTGATTATGGAACTTGGAAGGGGCGGTGGCCAGAGGATGGAGGGTATGAAGGAGGGGGGAGAGGTGCGGGGCAGCTTCCTTCATTAAGGCCACCGAGATTATGAGTCTGATTTAAATAGTGGCGCTGACTTGTGGTATTCTTGGTGACGCTCACGATGTTGGAGACCTTGGCCAAGTAACTCAACCTAACCTGCCTTCACGTGCACCAGTGTGATCTCAGGTAAACATCCACCACGCGAGAGAGAACAAATAAAACGAAAGAAAAAAAAAGAGAGAAAGAGAAAGATATGATATAGATAGAGAGAGGGAGGGAGTAAGTTTCATAGATATTACACAGAGATAAAGCACACATAGTCCTTAATTAAATCCAAACTACGTACAAAGTCTGTCCGTAGATTATAAAACGGAATTGCATGACCGACCAGTAGCGTGTTTCTATCAGCGTAGCTCTGCGTTCCATCTGATGGGCGTATTATGAGGAACCATCTTCAACACATACATGGCGGCTTCGTGTGCTATATAGATGGAGGTAGCACTGGTGTAACTCCTTAATAAATGTTGATAAAACGATCAAATAAGAAAAATAATGTATGCTGGAACTAGCCAGTCATAATTCCTTGTTGTTAATTCTATTGCGAATGTTGGTATTAAATTAAGACGACTTATTCAGTTCAGCATATGTTAGATATTTCTGGATTCTTAAAAAAAAGCGTGCAATAATCTTTGAGTTCAAGTGGTGTTTCTCCAAGACTATGCTGTGCCAACTTTCCTTCTTACGATTTGTCACGCATTAAGGGAGCAATTTTCGTTACTCCTCGCTGTGACTTTACCATATTAATCGCAGAGTGAAGAAAGTTAGAAAAGTAGGAATTTTCATGCTTAAGATATACTCCCTTTTTTTAGAACGGAAATTATTGATTAGTTATGCTATTGGTGGTTTTGTATTACGTGGGAATCTTAAGGTGACAGCATCAACAAGACGTTCCTCTACACACACACACACGCACACGCACACGCACACGCACACGCACACGCACACGCACACGCACACGCACACGCACACACGCACACGAACGCCCCCAAGGGTTGTGATTATCCCGTTGAGTTTCAATGATTGTGGTGAAGGCAATTTGTTGTATTCAGAGGCGACAGCAATTCCAATATTTCGTAGTCATGTCGTTGCCAACATTTTACATTGAAATTAACGGGATTAGAATCGATATCATCAATGTACTTGTGACTTGTACCGCTTCATGAACATAGCTTTGTGGCAGACTATTAGTAACTTTGGCAATATTCTCGTTAGGCAGTGCTAGAACATTTACTACACTCTGTCATCACTCTGAATTCGTAAAAAGTTCGGTTATATTTTCTTGTTAGCACTAATCATGAACAATTTCATTACTGTTATTGTCTTGAGCATCTATGTATCTTCATGACCATAATTAGTAGTATCAC
>JAXIVD010001664.1:52500-72500 GCA_036785275.1 Cancer borealis
TGAAAGCTCAGCAAGTATACTATTTTGGCTAAATACTATTATAAGGAGATTTAGATTACGAATTAACAGAATGTGTATGTACTTGGAAAAATAGATGAATGAGGGGAAACTACAAACTTTGAAAAACGAGAATCTTTTCCACCCCTCTCACGGAACGATACGTGCTGCTGGCGTAACCTGACGTCAGAGATTTGCGAGTGTTGCGTCCACCAGACTACGAAATCGCTAAAATCGGATACCCACTATTTTCAGTTGGTCTCCAAAAAGTGAAAAGATAAAAGTTAGAGAAACAAACAATTCCAGCGAGTGTAGCAAGGCTGAGTACATACTTCCTGTCCTCCAGAAGTATAAGGTCGGAAGCCATAAGTTTATTTTTTATAATGGCTACGGTCTCTGGCTTCCTCCACAGCATTGCCAGACCGCCCACCCGAGAAGCGGGAACGCAATCGTCTTGTAACTCCAGCGTTTGGGGAGCAGTGAGCAGACGTTCAAGTTGTATAGTAGCTCCGCTCTGGCCGAGGAATGCAGGCTTGTCGGGTGTTCACTTGTGCTAAATTCGATTTGTATGTTTGGGAAGCCAAATGCAGTTTGTATTTTGTGTTATACTGTATATTTCTTTTAAACTTTTCTCTCTTTCCTTAACATTTCAGACTTTCTCCTCAATCATATTATTCTTGTGTAGGACAATCTTAACATCAACTTGTCTTTTGAGGTAACGCTTATGGATGTGCTACAAAGGAGTCAAGGACGTAGCAAGGCTAGACACAAAACAAAAGTTGTGCCAATTATACATGTTGATAAGAGTGAGTGAGTAAATTTCAATGCTTTGATTAGCGACGCGTGAAGGAAAACTTCTTGCAGTCTAAGTGTTTGAGGATGTCTTTGAAAGAGGATGAGATGTGCATACTGGAGAGGAAAGACCACCTGCCAATTAGGATCGTATTAACCTGTCCCTCCCATCCTTTGTGGCAGATCTTCCCTTTATGTTTCCCCAGAGCGTGGGGGCACACACCAAGACGGGGCAGGATAGTGAGTGGGGCGTGGACCCACCACTACCACCACCACTACCACCACCACCACCACCACCACCACCACCACCACCACCATTACTAACACCACCACCACCACCACCACCACCACCACCACCACCACCACCGCCACCACCACTACCACCACTACCACCACTGCCACCACCACCACCACCACCACCACCACCACCACCACCACCACCACCACCACCACCACCACTACCGCCACCACCACCGCCACCACCACCACCACCACCACCACCATCACCATCACCATCACCACCACCACCACCACCACCACCACTACCGCCACCACCACCACCACCACCACCACCACCACCACCACCATCACCACCACCATCACCACCACCACCACCACCACTACCACCACTACCGCCACCACCACCACCACCACCACCACCACCACCACCACCACCACCACCACCACCACCACCACCACCATTACTAACACCATCACAACCACTACAACCAACATTCATGTGGCTGGTGCTGCTGCTGTTGGAGTAATGTTATAATAATTGTTTAACCTAGCACAGAATTCAGAACGAATGAATTTCCAATGCTAAAATTAGTGATAATGCCATAGGTGTGTTTTCAATTTTTACAGTCAAAGCTTTTTTTACCTCATTGCTTCGTCATGAAAAAAATATGCTTTGAGAACGCCCACGTTTTTCATTCTATAAATCTACGGATATTACCAAGATAGTGAGGCGTGGGAGCCGCGCCGAGGTGTGGGTTGGTGCGTCGCTTGCTCAAAACGGCACTTTTCCCTTGGCTAAGAGTGCCTTCCGGTCCCACCTGCTTAAAGGCTACGGGTCTCCTCTCTTTCTACCCTTTCCATTTCTTTCTCGCCTTGCTCAGAGACAGAATATGGGAGGATGGAGGGAGGAGTAAGGATGGTGCGGGGGTTGGAGGGTGCTGGTTGTGAGCGTGTACACACAGACACACACACACACACACACACACATACAGTGCCGGGAGAAGCTTATCCGTAAAGTTCATCATTCAGTCACATTCATTCGGGGTAAACATGGCCATAACTCCACCGTTAACTGATGGGCACACATACCACAGTGGCCCTTGACCGGCCTCTTCCCCCCTTGCCACCCATAAACACAACCACCTCCCCTACCCCCTCCCCTATAGATATACAGAATCACACACCCCCTACCTCCATCCCCCAACAACCCAACGCAAACACATCGCGCTACCTCCGTGTGGACCCAACCGCTGCCGCCGCCACAAACAGTGTTCTCAAAGTGTGCTTTACGAGGCTTGCCACAGTCGTTCCTCTCTGTCTTCAAATATTTAATGGACTTGAACGAGACTTTAGTTGAGGACGTTAAACTGTGGGTCGCCGCTACGACACAGACATGAACGCAATGGTGCCTCGTGTGGAGGACTCGAGGATGGGCGGGCAAGGCTTAGAAGATGTTTTTCCGATGACAGAAGAAAGAATTTGTGAGTCTGTAGTAGAGGCGGAGGTACTGGCGGCAGGTGGAGGTGGAGGCGGCAGATGAAAGTGGAACTGGAGGCTATTGACAAAGGGTAGAGATAAAGGTGGTGACTGACGTAAGGTGGAAGTGGAAGTGGAGGTGGAGGTGGAAGTGGTGGACAACAGAAAAGATGTAGAGAGAGAATGGTGAGAGGTGATGCGGCTGATGGGTGGCGGCAGATGACAAACACGAGATGGGGATGGATGCAACTGGTTCAAGGTGGAGGCGGAGAGGATTGGTAACAGATTCTTGGCGAAAGGTGGCGGAAGAGGTGGAGGTGGTTGGCTTTAGGTGGAGGTAAAGGGCGGCTTGTGCGTTACTCTTACAACACCATTACCTGTTATCAGACTCACGCGAAATTATGTGCTGCAACATTATGGCAGCAAAGAGATTTGATAAAACAAAACTATTATGTAATGCGTTTTAGTTAAGTATTTGCTAATCTCGTTTATTTCGCCATTGGGAAGGAATATTGCATATAATCCTTATTTTTTTATTTTCCATTATGTGCAAGAGTTGTAATTCTCATCAGACTGAAACGCGGCAGCTCTTTGAAGACGGATTTTTTTTCCTTTCCGGTATTGCAGTCATCGTATTTTTTATTTCCCCACACGGAGAGGCTGTAATAGGAGCAGGATATCCATTGCATTCGTCTTGCCACAAAGCTGCTGTAAGAACCTCAACATTTTGGACAATATGGAGGCAGTTTTGAGGCAATTTGAAACCATTCTTGGAAGCTATACAGTAAAATGGACATGGGACTCACACCCCGCAGGTCAAAGCACAGCACCACCTCGGAACACAGCGGCGTAGCGCGTGCGCACACGCACACACACACACACACACACACACACACACACACACACACACACACACACACACACACACACACACACACACACACACACACACACACACACACACACATAGTGGTCTAGTGGTTAGGACGCTCGCCTCACAAGCGAGAGGTCGCGGGCTCGATCCCCGCGCCGGGTAGGAGACATATGGACCAAGTATCTTATAAGTGTGTGGTCCCTGTTCACCAAACAGTAATGAGGTACCTGATCTCAGACGGGGTTTGTGACCCGCTTTCAGGGGGGAGAAAACAAATCTCCCATAAATAAAAAATATACGGCAGTGACCCTTATCACTGTTCGGGCCGCTGTTAAAACAGCGGTTGTCGGCGCCTTACGGCAGCCAAAAGGGTGGCCTGTCACCCTGAGTAGCATAGAAAATGGGGGGGAAAAATTCATGGGATACTTGTGTAAAATTTGTCTTTGTGTAAATTTGTCTGTAGATTTTCAGTCTAACCGGCTGCAACTATAAAGTAAAAAAATTAAAAATTAAAACCGTTTATTATTATTATTATTATACACACACACACACACACACACACACACACACACACACACACACACACACACACACACACACACACACACACACACACACAGCGGAGTGATTCGTAAATACTTTCTGCCAATTCTGCCAAGATAACATTGCATCTCACTTTTTACTTGAACTCTCGCCTTTAAACACCCAAACATGCACGTCTCTGCGTCCTCCAACTGGCTGTGGTGTTACTCCTCTCACTATTATCTACTACAGCCTTACACTTTTTTTTAATCTCTCTAAGAATATTTGTTCGTTCTTGTTCCGCCTTTCAACTCAGTCTTTGTTTTTTTTCTTTATCAGCAACGTCTCTCTCTCTCTCTCTCTCTCTCTCTCTCTCTCTCTCTCTCTCTCTCTCTCTCTCTCTCTCTCTCTCTCTCTCTCTCTCTCTCTCTCTCTCTCTCTCTCTCTCTCTCTCTTTCTCTCTCTCTCTCTCTCTCTCTCTCTCTCTCTCTCTCTCTCTCTTTCTCTCTCTCTCTCTGTCTCTCTCTCTATCTCTCTCTCTGTCTCTCTCTCTGTCTCTCTCTCTGTCTCTTTGTCTGTCTGTCTGTCTGTCTGTCTCTTTCTGTCTTTGTCTTTCTATCTTTCTTTCTTTCTTTCTTTCCTTCCTTCCTTGCTTAATTTTTTCTTCTTCTGTTATTGCCATACATCCCCTTCATTTATATAACTTCCTATTAGCAGCTCCTGGCACTACTGTCATCCTCTATTGACCAACATATTTTTTCTTCTTCACACCTCTGTTTTCTAGCCTGTCTTTGTCCCGTGTAACCTACAAAACAGACGCTTCCCTCCGCTCGATTCACATGCCTTGCGGTGCACACAGTCAACCCAACCAGCAAAGTGCAGCAAGAGTGAGGTGGGGACGTGATATTCTTGGGAAGCACCGATGAACAATGGCGCAGGAGTCCTCTCTAAACGAAGGCCGCGTCAGTGAAAAATTGTGATCAAAGAGTGTGAAATTTTTCCTCCACACTGTTGTAACCGATGATGGTGGAGAATCACCGTCTGTGTTATTAGTGGAAGGACACTCACCATATTATTACTGACATATTTTCATCGTTACGTGACATATTATAACAGCAGATAAATTTTTCTAATAAATTTTACGTATATTTGCTCGTACTCTTATCTTATTTACTGGTACCCGCTGCATTACTGACACATGAAGCACCAGCTCAAACCCACAGTTGTTGACTCCCTGTTTCTGGTGTTCGATAACTGTTTCCCGCCTTGGATATGAACAGTTGAATGTGTCAGTTTCTTTTTGGAAGCCTCGATTTTGCTTATGGTAGACATTATTGTAAAAACTAATCTCCAGTATTAGACTTAGCGTTTTGCATTCATAAAGACGAGCTTCGATGCATCTATGAGCTAAGTTCCAGATGCTTTTAAAATGGAGGTATGTAAGCATGTGTTTCGTGTGATGTGTTGGGTGAAAAACATGATTTCTAGAGAGCAGCCTTTCAAGTTAATAGACATATATAGAGTGGCCATATCTGCATCCAATAAATCTTATTTTTGCTTCACATCCTGTGTATATATACCCATTTGACAAATTGCTCTCGTTGTGAAACGTAAATATTCTGAGCGTCTGTTACTAATTATGTGATGACGGTGAGTTTGCCTGCGCTCACGCACATACTAACTGCTGCAGGAGGATGCGTTGTCCTTATTTATGTTATCAAATGTATTTTGTTAACATTCAGTCGTACATAGAAAGGTATAATAAATGAAAGCATATCTTGTAACGGCTGCTACCATAATGTAACGGTGGTGTTCCACTTAGCTGGGTGGTTGATCTAGAAGGTGGTAACTTGGTGATGCAGTAACAAGCGAAGAGGCGAGGCCGTGGCCGTAATATTATAGTATCTGCTGGAGAAGTGATTCCCTTGAATGCTGTATTTGGTATGTTGGTAACAGATAATCACTAGTATTTCTTAGAATATATATTTACACTTAGGTAGTAGAGTATACAAGTGAAGAATCAGACACGGTAAACCACCATTACAATTTGAAGAGACAAATTTGTTTATTTATTCTTTGTTTTCATTGATTGACTTTCAACGCCGTTTGGTTACTCTTGAGTTGTGGTGGTGCAGCTCGTGGTGGTGCAGCTCGTGGTGGTGTGAAGACGTGATGAGTTGATCATGGTTACTCCACAGTGCTACACATTGCGGGAATCACTGTTAGAGTTACGGTGATGAGGAAATACAAACAGGTTATTGCAAACTACTTGAATACCTGCGATAATGTTCCTGCATTGCCATGACTGACAGGTCGCCTATTGTTTTCCATAGATACGAAGCTACTGAATGCATCATAATCAAAGGAAAAAATAACAAAAAAAATCTACTTCTAGGAGATGGGAAACTGGAAGGTAGCAGCGGAAGCAGGTGTTGCAGTATTTGTTTTTGTTATTACTGCTGCTACACTTGATGCTGTGACTACAGATCCTATTATAAAAAAGATGCAACACTCGTACCAGTGCAGATTGGGGATCGAACTCGGCTGAAGGAGGCGCCATCTGGCATTAGATGTTGTTTGCTTTCCTTGCTTCCAACATACAGGCTGAACACGCGTCTACGCTGTTGTTCTATATTTATCACGGACATATTATTTTTCTACCGCTAAATGCTTTCAAATCACATTCCGCTTACGACACTAAGCCACGGTATTAAATTCCTAAGCGGCAAGCGAGGCTGTTTAGGAAAATGAGGATGTCGTCGGTAACTCCACGTTATACATTTTCTGTGGGAATCCTCAAAATTATGCCCTGTCGCCGGCAGAGGACAGCACTCGTGTAGGAAGGCGAGGAGGGTGGTAGGAAGGCGAGGGAGGGTGGCACGCGAGGCATCGCGTGCCGGCATGGGCTCACAGGTGTTCCCTGTTCCTTACGAGAACAAGTTTTTATTAATTGTTAACTGCACCAAAAACCCTTGTTTCGTGCCGCCTGAATAGGATCCCCATAACACTGGCAGGCAAGGGCGGGAAGGGCGTGGCAGAATATCCTTTACTGCTATCCCTTTGTGGACGTTGACTGGAAGAAAAAGCAATTTCAGAAAAAAACTATTTACAAAAAATAGAAATGCTTTTACAAGGCACGCGAGGAACGCTTCAGCCATCTGTGTGTTGAGAAGTTTGAAAATTAGTAGTTTTGGGAGTAATGCCGTCGTGGGCGTCCGTGCGTGGTGGAGTGTGGCGAGGGAGGCAGCCAACTCACAGGCTCACCTTTGGTCTGGGTGATTATTGTTTTTCATCGTCCTGGCTTAACGCGAACAATGTGTTGTATTTAGTCTTTCGCTCCTTGGCAGTGTTGTGTTGAATGTTTGTAAGTTGATTACACACACACACACACACACACACACACACACGCACACGCACACGCACATGCACACGCACACGCACACGCACATGCACATGCACATGCACACGCACACGCACACGCTCACGCGCGCACACACACACACACACACACACACACACACACACACACACACACACACACACACACACGCACACGCACACAGGCACACACACAGACACACACACAGATATACACACACACACACACACACACACACACACACACACACACACACACACACACGAAACATTAGTGTGTAGTTTTTCGTAATCTTGAATATATTAAACTCCTTCTTTTAAGCCTCATTCTATCATCTGCTTAAGCTTCATGTTGTTTATTCCTTACACTGTCTAATAATTAAGGGATTTTCTCATTAATTCCCGTTTTTCTCATTATATTTCCATCGTCTTATATTACTTAGCTCGTGGTGGAGATGGTAAGGAGGAGAGAGTGATTATAGCACTACGTACCAGGCAGGGTGGAGTGAAAATAAGGCGAAGTAGAAGGCAGGGGAGTTGGACCAGCAGGCAGGAAGCAGGGAGGAGTGGGATTGTTAGGCAGGACACGTTAGACTACCAGAAAGGACTGAAAGACACATTGTTAACGAGGAGTTTAAGGTTGGCTGGTTACAACAATCATTAAAAATATGGTAAAATGTTTATAGTGAAGGTCTCGGTTCCCCTTTACACTCCTCTTTTGCTCGTCAGTTACCAAGGGAATTGCGATATTTTACTCAAGTCGACCTCCTTGCCTTGCCTCCCTTCCCACGTTGAACGGTAAATGACGTAAGGTTAATGAGGTAAGGACGATGTATGTACGGTGCAGCTTAGTTCTTATACAGACTCAGCATGGGTTCAAATATGGCGTGGAGGAAGGGTGAAGGTCAATGGTATAAGGTGGAAGGCATACCTACCATTTGCCTGCAGTATTTACCTAAGGGCGAACGTGTTTATTAATGAGCAAAAGTCCTCCCACCCCTCAACATTCTCTCTCTCTCTCTCTCTCTCTCTCTCTCTCTCTCTCTCTCTCTCTCTCTCTCTCTCTCTCTCTCTCTCTCTCTCTCTCTCTCTCTCTCTCTCTTCACTCAAGTTTCAAGCAGGATGTGCGTACTTTACAGGCAAGGATAAAGTTTCTTCTTAAAAGAGATAAGGAAAAGTGAAACACTAAGCACCACGACAGCCTAACGAGAGAAAAATACACTTCAAACTGCAGTTGGCAAGGGCGAGGCCAGGATATGAAGTGGAGATAAGCTGGTAAACTGTTTAAAACGTGAACTTGTCGCACGAATATGAGAGAGAGAGAGAGAGAGAGAGGAGAGAGAGAGAGAGAGAGAGAGAGAGAGAGAGAGAGAGAGAGAGAGAGAGAGAGAGAGAGAGAGAGAGAGAGAGAGAGAGAGAGAGAGAGAGAGAGAGAGAGAGAGAGAGAGAGAGAGAGAGAGAGAGAGAGAGAGAGAGAGAAAATTGATCAAGAGAAGTGAAGATGACAGTAAGGAGGTTGATGAAAGCTTATGACTCAGGTTAAGGTATATATGGAGGGTAGGAAGGAAGAGGACGATGAGGGGGAGGAGGATGGGGAGGAGGAAGAGAAAGAGGAGGAAGAGGAAGAGGAGGAGATGGAAGATGGAGAGGAGGAGTTGGAGGGAAAGGAAGAGTGGAAGGAGAAGGGGGAGGGGGAGGAGGAGGATTTAAGAAGAAAGATAGAAAATTGTGTACGAAGGGATGGTGAGGAAAAGGCAAGAAATATTCAGGTAACGCCAAAAACATTTTTGTTAAAATGTGCGATCTGAAAAGAAAATTTATTGCTGTGTAAGACAAGTCCACAAGTATTCAATCAATGTTTAGTAATAACACTTTAACACACTTGTATATAGTGTAATATAATCAAGTGGCAGAACGGGAATAGAAAGTAGATCACAAATCACCAAGTAGATATGAATTTTATTGTTGATCCATAGACCAGTAATTCATCAAGAGTGTTTTGACTCGCGCTGAATGATGAGGGAATCTACATATATATTCTGCTCAACATGTAAAACAATTAAGTCATTCCTGATTCTCTGGTCTCGCAGGTTAGGCCACGGAGACATAACCTAAACCTTCCACTGCAACAATGTGCAGCTGCCAATGGAATAATGACACATCTTTTTATGATTTTTGGAAGCTGTCGGAAACCTGCTGAATAGGTGCAGCGGGGCATGTGGCTTCCCCTGAGCGTGACTTGTAAACGCAACTTACCTTACCCTATGGTCACTTGCTGGAGTATTCTCTTGAGTCCTGTCACTCGTGGGTGAAAATATAACATATTGTAGAGTTTGTCTGAGTGTTCAAACTTTGCTCATCCCTCATATTGCTTAAATTTTGTTCCTATACATCTGGAAAGAGTCTTAGATACAATACTTCAAATAAGTTTTCCCTTTCTTTGTGTTATAAATTTGAGCAACTTGATTTCACGATCTTCCCTTTGCCGTACCCTTACTTACTTTGCCTTTTTGCTGCCAAGCCAACAGATAAAGTACCATATTTGGTAAATCTACAGATATGCAGCCGAATGTTTTGATCGTAAATAATACTTAGACATCGCTAATGACAACTACCATCGCTAGTCATCTTAATTGTTAGTCATCGAGATCTTGAAAGGAAATATATACCTTTTAGTTTATTGGTTGATGAAAGCTGAAGGTGAGACAGTGTTCAGTGAGTTTTATATACTGTTAACTTATGTATCTGCTCGATATGATTTCTTCTAACTGGAAAACGAGGTGCGATTGTTTCAATGTGGAAAGGAAAACGAAACCGGCATAGTTGCAATAGCTTACGTGGTAAAACTTTGCTCAACTTACAATGCAAGCTACTTACTCATGTGTTGCTGATCCGAGATACAGTGTAGTAAATGACTGATAACATCCAGCTGACGCAGTGTAGACTAGGTGAGTTAGAGGAGAAAATCGCTTTAATTAGTGCAGAATATTGTATCTACTCCATACTGATTTAATTGTCACTTTTTCTTTTTCATAATGTTTTGAGGTCAGAATCCCTCTTAAAAGTTGAAGTGGAGTATAACCGATAGTCATTCTAAGAAAATATGGATGGCAACGACTACTAAAATATAAAGGTAATAATAAAATGTTATTTGCAATTGATTTAATCTATTAATTCTGTTAAAGCCTGAACATGCAGTGGTGGCTGCATCCACGTTTACAATAACTAATTGTGTTTTCTCGGCACACCTGCATCCAGCCTCCCTGATGTAACACGCGTCCATTTACTCGCTTGCCAGGCTCAGCTAGTGGTAGGTGGGTGCCCCAGTCTACCCTGGCTAGGCACTTGCATCACCATGACACTGATAACTAGTTAATGGGGCACTGCACCCGCGAGCCTCACACACTGCGCAGTAATGGCAGAGTCCTCATCGAGATCCGGACGCTCACTCCCTTGCTGTGTTATCTACACACGCAGCACCACTGGCTTACCAGGGAAGCGATGCCGTTCACGCGTTGTCACGTTTTCACATTACGACACTCACGGAACTGAAACACATTTATAAACAAAAATCAAACGCAAGAGAAAAACAATAATGGAGATTGTCCGGGTCATGGAAACGGTAGTCATGACTCCCCTTAATTGTGCACAGGTGAGTCAGAGAAGCGAAAGGAATTATCTCGCCCCGTATTCCTGTTAATAGTAAATGTTCACCAAATAAAAACTTCCTAACCTCACCACACTGCAGCACGCCAATCATAAACCATACAACAGATATCAAACCTGTAATAACATGACAGTACCTTATTAAAAGTGCAGGACATATGAGAATTAGGAAGTCTTACATCGTCACCAATGTATGGATTCCACCAATCACAACAGTCAGCCCATCCAGGGTACGCCACGAATTCTGCATAAACTCAAACCCATAAAGATGAGCCGCTATGTTTACACTACTTCCAAAAAAAATCTGATTGAAATAGAAAATAAAACCAATGTATTCAATAAAACACAGTGTATATTCATCCACATATCGACTAGGAAGGCAACGAGTCACATAACAAACACTAACTTATGTGTCATTAAAGAACATGTCCCCAAAGACTATACAGGAATTACATCAATCACAATCACATTACAAAGCAAACCACCACCAAACAATCCACCAGAGAAACACACTCCCGTAGGAATCGAACAACACAAAGATATTGAAGAGCAAACAAAAAGATACTGACGAGCAAACAAAAAAATCCTGGAGCAAACAAAGATATACTGAAAAGCAAACAAAAAGATACTGAAGAGCAAACAAAAAGATCCTGAAGAGCAAACAAAACGATCCTGAAGAGCAAACAAAAAAATACTGACGAGCAAACAAAAAGATCCTGAAGAGCAAACAAAGATATACTGAAAAGCAAACAAAAATATACTGAAAAGCAAACAAAAAGATACTGAAAAGCAAACAAAAAAGATACTGAAGAGCAAACAAAGAGATACTGAAAAGCAAACAAAAAATACTGAAGAGCAAACAAAAAGATACTGACGAGCAAACAAAAAGATACTGACGAGCAAACAAAAAAGATACTGAAAAGCAAACAAAAAGATAGAAGAGCAAACAAAAAAGATACTGAAGAGCAAACAAAAAGATACAAAATAAAAAGCAAACAAGTCTAGTTAAGAGGTAAAAATCCTAACACTAGAAAGATGGACCGCCTTGCAGTACCATGAACCAGACAGTCAACAACACCCAGTTATGGAAAACAATCAAGGAACGTAACAGCTTCCCCAACACACATTACCCTTTACCTTAGAAGCCGTGGCAGTACCTCAGAATGAGATGTCGCCACCTTAACACTACTGTCACAGCGCCGAAATAAGCTGCAAACCTATTCTCACCCCATAAACAGAGGAATAACAGAGGAAATACATAAAGTAAAATAAGACCCTCAATCGTTTTTTTTTTTTTTACTCTCTCTCTCTCTCTCTCTCTCTCTCTCTCTCTCTCTCTCTCTCTCTCTCTCTCTCTCTCTCTCTCTCTCTCTCTCTCTCTCTCTCTCACATAACGATGGAGGGTCTGTCTTTAGTTGATATATTTCCTTTGTTATGTCCGTTAATGGAGGACAATAAGTTTGCAGCATATTTGGTTTAGTGACAGTACTGTTTAAGGTGGTGACATTGTGTGGTGTTGTAGGGCGTTCAAGGGGAATGGATGGAGTGTTGCGGAGGGTGATGCATTCCTTGATAAACAGAAAAACGGATAAACAGACACACAGACAAACACACATACACACATACAGACAGACAGACAGACATACGTTCTAAAAAATCTATTGAGGTGCGGCAAAACAAATAGATTGTTCAGAAGCTCGTGTGGCTTCCTCCCTCCCTCTTTCCCTCTCTCCGTACCTGCATCCCTCCCTCCGTCCCTCCTTCCCTCCTTCCCTCCCTCCCTCCCTTCCCTTCCCTTCCCTTCCTTCCTCCCTCACCGCACGCTGTATCTCATTACTGATTGAATTAGTGGTCAGGAAACACCGGTTACTGCATCTACGAATACATATTGGAGACTAGTGTTATGTAGTTTGGTTTATAAATGAGACACGATTATGTTTTTTCTCTTTTTTGTTTTGCATACTCTTATTTGCATTGTTAACCTTTACACCTTTGATCTCGCTCTCTCTCTCTCTCTCTCTCTCTCTCTCTCTCTCTCTCTCTCTCTCTCTCTCTCTCTCTCTCTCTCTCTCTCTCTCTCTCTCTCTCTCTCTCTCTCTCTCTCTCTCTCTCTCTCTTGCTGGAATTGTTATTACACTTACATTGGAAAGAAAAAAATAATCACCGATATATATATACGGATGGAATGATGAGTGAGCTCCAGAAGAACAAATTGAGTCGAGTTCCTGTGATGTTTCAATAGTCTCAAATTTTATCCAAGTGGAGAAACAGGGAAGCAGACTATCTCACACAGTGTATCAGTGCAAGGGATAAAAGAATGAAGATACTGGTTAAATACTGCACGTTAGGCTAGGGATGAGTGGAGAGAAAGTCGTGTAAACAGGATCACTTTGAAGTCCTCAGAATCATGGTGAAGCAGAGGAAACACACACACACACACACACACACACACACACACAGACACAGACACAGACACAGACACAGACACACACACACACACACACACACACACACACACACACACACACACACACACACACACACACACTCCCGATCAGACTTTTTTTTGAATAAGCAAGTGAGTAAATCTTCGAAGGTCGACTCTATTCTCATGTGTATCCGACCTGTGCGTGTTTACCGACAGGAGGGAAGGTGATGGGATGGTGGTGGTGGTGGTGGTGGTGGTAGTGAGGGGATGGGGGGGAGAGGGCACCAGCATTGAGACCAACCTCCGACTTGGTGAGCGGAACTAAGAGCATTAAAGCATAGAGTTGGTACACAACATTCAAGGAGACACTAGACTCAAGCACACCATCAATCCTGCCACCAAACACTCAAACACTCCACCTACACCACCATCACCTTGCCTTCCGCTCACCCTCACCTGTTGGCCCTGCATTTCTCTCTCTCTCTCTCTCTCTCTCTCTCTCTCTCTCTCTCTCTCTCTCTCTCTCTCTCTCTCTCTCTCTTCTCTTTCTCTTTCTCTATCTCTCTCTCAAGCCTATTTAATAACACCACAACACATTGTGTTTGGTAATGTTAGTGTGTAAAAATAACAGCAGTGTAGCTTCCACTCGATTAGATTTGCTGTTACCCATTTTCTATTGGCTGAAGTCCGGCCTGACTACATCCCACTCTGAGAATAAGGATCTCACCTGAAGATGTCCTGGCTGACAGGACCAAACCTTTTTCTGCCATCAGTCGTGTGAACCCAAACCTTTCATGTCTTGTTCCTTTGACTCAGAGCAAGACGTGAAGGGTTTGGGTGTGCGCTTAGAAAACAGTGACATGATTGTAGTGACGGCGGCAGTGTTCTCTTTTCTCACCAGCTCACCTTCTGCATCACGTCCAACTATAATTGGTGCCCTGCAAAGGGTCACTGTGCATCAGTAAGGAGAAATCCCTGACTTGTAATTCATTCGAAAACAAGCAAATATAAAAAATGAAAATATAATTGTTGGGAAGAAATTCTTGGAATAGTTTTTTACAGACATTATATATAAATGAAACAGGAACTATTTTTTCCCTTTCAAGTTTGTTAGAAACAGGTGATGAATAACACAAGGTCTGTATCTGGGTTTTTTCAAACTAGTAAAGATAATTGGATAATATGAGGATCAAGTATGATACAATTTTTCAGACGTTTGCAAAATTTAGTGATCAATTCAATCTCCGGATAAACAAGGTATTTGGAACTGAAAATTAACTAGTTTCTATAAACGAATTATATTTATTTCAGGATTCCATTTGCAGTTGAGGTAATTAAGGAAAGTCACTTGATGCGCGCCAGTGAGCCACACATCATCCTCCAGCATCCCTACCTCGAGATTCTCAACTCAGCAATGTCTCCTTACCTTATTGACCTTACCATCCCTCCCTCCCTTCATTCTCACTACAGACACAAGGGACTGAAGTGAAAGTGAAGGGAAGTGAGGAGAAGGATAATGAACTAATTATGTACACCTTTTCTTTTATTCAAATTAACATAGTCAGTGAGTGGGCGGTGGGCGGTGGGCGGTGGGCTTCTGCAGCCAATATTGTTGTTCGATGCATTGCCGTCTATTGGGACCCGTTCGTATGTTCTTGTTGCCTTTGGTTATGTGGTAAGGTGAAATAGTGCAATAAGCTTGACGAACCACTCGTCAAATCACATTAGTTGAGGCTGATGTGTTGCCTCGATCAGTTCTAAAGTTAAGGATTATGATAAGTTTTGATTTCCATTTTCTTTCATAGGCTATATTACTTGTATCTATCTTTGCATCTACCTTTTTATTGTCCATCTGTGCAAATTAGCTTATCTATGTTTACATTTGCATATCTCTCTACCTCTCTCAATTTTACTTCCACATAACATTTTATTCTATTTAGCTATCTTTTCCTATTTATCTATATACAATTATATCTCTCAATATATACCTATATCTATCTGTATATCTTTGTAACAAGGTAACTAACTGCTCATCAGTAAGCGAAGAGGGTCTCTGCACGTTTTATATAGCGCACGAGGCAAAGATAAAAAAAAAAATTCCTTTGGTCCCTCACGAACTGGCTCGCGAGGGGAGGACGTAACAAGACTCGTCGTGGCTTGTTAGCAAGTCAGGCGAGGGAGAGCAGAGGTGAGGTGGGCTGCTGGTCCATCTAGTTGGGGTTGGTGGGAAAGGAAAAGGCGGAGAGTTTGGTGCAGCCTTGCAATGATGGTGGTGTTGACTGGAAGAAAAAATATGCCAAATATCTAGAATCCCTTATCAGGGATTCTAGTGGTTGCATTTGGTGATATAAACTGTAGCTGCTTAGCGTGGGTGGCAATGGTAGAGAGGAATGGTGATGCATGATATTGCTGTTATGACAAAAACATCGTGCTGACATTTGGTCAAGTAATGGAAGTTAAGGACGTAAAGCACACACATCAGAATTAAAACTGAAATGGTTTTGAAGCGTAATCTGTCCAGCAAAGGAAACTTAGGCAAAGCGTTTGTGCTCGTGGTTGTCTAAACATTCATGAGACAAGCTTCACCCTCGCCATTTGGAAACGTGTTTGAGAGGAAGGTGGAATTTCCTTGCAATTTCCTTAATGTGTTTTCTGCGTCTGTCGAGGTTTGGGACAGTGGGACCAATGGAACCAGTGTTTGAACCTGATCACACAGGAAGGCTTTAGAAAATATATCCCTCTGGTGTACTTTATGGTGTTATTATATTTACCTTTGATTTTGGCGCCATATCATCATATTTGTTGGTAAGTCAAGAAAATTAAATAATCAATCATTATTTGAATTTTTACAATGAAATTTTATTCTTATTCCAGGTACGTTTGGAGGTGTGGCGTCGCTCAGGAACGCGACCTTTTTACAGGTATTGCAGTAGTTTTTTCTTTATCTATTGTCAGCCATCTCAATGTCTCTTTTTTATTACGATATCATATAAGCCATGTATGTGCTTTTTTCTTTGTGTGTGTTCACGCGTGCACATGTACAGCTTAATCACCATATTTAGAATCAAGAAAGTTTAGGGAGAAATCTGATAATTGAGACTTTTGAACAGCGCGTGCAGGCATGGGAAGCTTAGTCTGTTTAAGGCGGACCAGATATACAAAGGAAAGACAGGATAGCAAACCGATGACTACAAAATTGAATAGCAAATGACGAGGGTGAGAAAATGTCAGGAGCATAATAACTTGACTCAGACCAAGGTGATCAGAGCGGGTTGGGTGTGAGGGTGTGATCTGGGCATGATTGGCTCCTCGCTGGCTGGGTGGGAAAAAAACAAACTTGGATGAATATGTTGCTACTCTGTCATTTGCTCCGCGCGGGATCTCATGGTGTGGTGGGAATGTATGAAATGGCAGCGCATCAAGAGGGTTGGTCAAAGAATGGGTGTGATGAGCGAGATGATACTCAACGAGAGTGTACTGCATGCATCTCCCTTTCCAAGTGATACCCTAAGGTGAAGACAGCGGTAGTTGGACGCAATGGAGGGCTGAGTGATGATTAAGAGGGAATGTTGAGAGTGTGATCTTGTCCTTTACTCTTGTGTGGTTAATGGAAGGGTTGATGTGGTTATATAAACTGTGAGCTTTGTGAAGGACAATGTCTAGTGGAACATTTGCTTCTATCGAGGAGCTTCAGAGGTTTAGTGGTTACTGTAAAGGTGAGTAAGATCGTCACAGGAATGGAGTTATGGAATGTTGATAGTCTGAGTTTTGTTATTGCTAGAATGAAACCTTATCAAAACCTCTTTTCCTATGGTGAGATATAACTCTGTATTGGGGCTTCCTTCAGGGTAAGGCGAATACATGTTTTTATTTAATTTTTTTTTTTTTTGTTCGCTTATTCTTTTTTATCAGTTAAAAATAAGACCTGTTGTTTAGCTTCATCGACAGGAAAAAACAAAAATCAACTCCTTGTGAATGTGTATTTGGAACCATCTTTTAGGAAATCAGAGAAGTGTTTTTGAAGAAATATAGGATTATTATTATAATGATGCATATTGACAAAAAGAGTCGTGTGGTTGGATGTTTCATAACGCAAACACACTAATGGTCCTGTAATCATTGAACTCAAGTCTTGGTGTATTCTGAAACCAGAGATAAGAGTAGACGCTAATGCTCGTATCTAATGCATGGTGTGTGTGTGTGTGTGTGTGTGTGTGTGTGTGTGTGTGTGTGTGTGTGTGTGTGTGTGTGCGCGCGTGTGCGTGTGTGTGCGTGTGCGTGTTTAAAAATAAAAATAAGGAGAAGAGTGGTGGCATGAATAGTTTTTTCCTCTTCCTCCTCTTCCTCTTCCTCTTTCTCCTTCTCTTCTTCCTCCTACTCCTCCTCGGGTAATGGAACTCTTCTTCTTTCAACTTGGAACAATGATATGGAGGAGAACGCATATTAATTTATAAAAAAAAAAAGGTTTCACTGTTACTATAATGACAGCAGACACTCCACACTGTATATTCGTCTGGCAAGAAGATAAGAAAAAAACCCCGTTGCCTCTGACACTTCAAATAAATGCTTTTAAGTGGTAGATTTTTCAGGAAAACACTAGAGACGAGACACAATCTGGTCTACCTGAAGAGGAGACCCATTTCCTTGAAGTACCTGTGTGGAAATGAAGAGGACTCGGGGAACCTTTGAAATTCATGGCCCGAGGTATTCTATATTTGTGTAAGTAACTGACAGTGGTGGCGAGTGTTTGGATCTTCTATAGTTCCTTTGAAGACCTGGAAGACAACGCATCTGTTTATCAAGGGTAGGATCACGTGAAGCGCTTGTGGCGTAACGAGTCTGCTTTGTAAACTGTGACGAATAGTTTGTGAATTCACCAATTTTTTTCATTTTTCAAATCTTTTTTATTCGTATAAAGATTCTAAGTGACTGGTCAAGATTCTGTAAACTATAAATAACACCACTCACCATTCATACCGATGTGTGTGTGTGTGTGTGTGTGTGTGTGTGTGTGTGTGTGTGTGTGTGTGTGTGTGTGTGTGTGTGTGTGTTTGTGTTTGTGTTTGTGTTTGTGTGTATGTATGTATGTATGTATATTTGAGTGTGTGTGGGCGTCTTGTCTGACAGTTCTCTAGTTCCAGTTGCAACAGAAGCCAAGAGGTCGTAAAAATAAAAAATAAATCATTCGTTACACAGAATCGAGGAGGGAGAAGTGCATGCATGGCAAGACTACTTTAACATCATATGTGGCAACAACAGAAACAAGTCTGCGAGGCTGAGGGAAGGAACCACCCTTACCTCAGGCGATATAATTGTTCCAGGAGTCTTAGTGCCAGTCCTCCTATTTTATAAAGACACTCTGCTACGTTATTAAGGTTATTTCGAAAGACATGTTAAGTTTGGAGTGAAAAATCGTGCCTAAAAAGATGGTAATTTGGTATGGGAAGCTTGTAGGGTGTGAAGTCATGTGTAGCAAAGTGTATTAGTGTCTTCATGTTCAGCCCCCAATCCTTATTTTCTGTATGTAATCTGTTTAAATTTCATCCTTCTCTATTATGCCTTCCATGTAAGATGAAAAGAGAGAGAGAGAGAGAGAGAGAGAGAGAGAGAGAGAGAGAGAGAGAGAGAGAGAGAGAGAGAGACGTCAGCCTGAGCTCGTGTTGTGGTGCACTAAGGTAAAGGATGGAGGCCAAGCAGGGGCTCAGGCACGTTTGGAGATGAAATGCGACCTCATCCCCTCGACCTCCTTCTTCACACACACACACACACACACACACACACACACACACACACACACACACACACACACACACACACACACACACACACACACACACATACACACACACACACATACACACACACACACACACACACACACACACACACACACACACACACACACACACACACACACACACACACACACACGAAAAAAAGAAAGAAAACAAACACGTAAAACCAAGAGTCCCGCATCGAAAACAAATTGGAAAAAAACCCACACACACAGGCCTCTCTTCAGCCTTCCACTTTCCACTTAGTAGAAACAAAACCAAGCAACCGATATTTGTGTATGTATATTTATCCTCCTTTCCTCTCGCTAAGCAGGAGGGACGCGTTGTCTAGCAGGGAAGGGAGGGTAGGGTGGGTAGGGAGGTTAGGGTGCTGGGAGAGGAAGTAAGGAAGTATGATTATACATTTTGTTCTCGTATAGGTTATATATGTAAGGGTGGGAAGGGAAATTTTAGGGGAGGGCTGGAAGGGATTGTCCGATCTAGCACGCCGGGGGACTGCTTTCAGGGCGGGGGGAAGGAAATTGTGTTGAGGGGAGTGAGGAACGAAAAGGAGAGATAGATAGATATATAGATAGATAGATAATATAGTTAAAAAAAAATCGTGATGACCCATAGAAAAAAAAGAGATACAAAGACATCACTTCGTAGAAACAGACACCTATGAAAGATGAAGACGACCACTGGCTTCCTCGTCTTCATTAGTGCCGCGAGGATGATGACAACGCTAGCAGGGAAAAAATGTCGCCCTTTCCCTCCCACAAGGCCCAGGTATAACAGGATCAAGTATTGACCCCAACATGTAGGCGCTGTTATAGTTGCCTCGTTCCTCCTT
>JAXIVD010001665.1:5000-37500 GCA_036785275.1 Cancer borealis
AAAATAATTAACCTTTACTTATTCTACGCAGCATTGAAGAGTAACGCCCCCCAGCTATCCCTTCCTGTTTGAAACTAATAGTCTGGATCAATTTCATTACCAGCAAAAAAATCTGACAGTCCACAACATAAAATACCACATGAAATATATAAGCTTGGCCTTCACGATCACATTTTCTCTACGAATTCCTCGTGACAAAAAAAGGGAAAGGGTTCGTTTTCTGTAGATACATTGAAGGATAAACACGTGTAAAGTATTTTATATCTCGGCCTTACCTTGAGTGCAGCAGCCACGGCGGCATCCATAGCTACTACCTCCTCAAAGGCGCGATGAGGAAGGTTGTCATGAAGGGCGTGGTCAATCCTGCCGCCCTCCACCTGTAGGAGGAGACACAAACCTCATCAGAAACACAGAAAAGGATGAAGTAATGTATTTCCTTCCTTTGTGAGTGCCATGAAAGGGTTCCAAAGACTGCAACCTTTCCAGATGCTCAACTTTTATGTTTTTTTGTCTGCCTCTGTGTGTGTGTGTGTGTGTGTGTGTGTGTGTGTGTGTGTGTGTGTGTGTGTGTGTGTGTGTGTGTGTGTGTGTGTGTGTGTGTGTGTGTGTGTGTGTGTGTGTGTGTGTGTGTGTGTGTGTGTGTGTGTGTGTGTGTGTGTGTGTGTGTGTGTGTGTGTGTGTGTGTGTGTGTGTGTGTGTGTGTGTGTGTGTGTGTGTGTGTGTGTGTGTGTGTGTGTGTATGTGTGTGTGTGTGTGTGTGTGTGTGTGTGTGTGTGTGTGTGTGTGTGTGTGTGTGTGTGTGTGTGTGTGTGTGTGTTTAAAGGTCTTTCATGCAGGGTACTTATTTTATGGCTCAGGTGAGGAAGCACAACCTACTCTGATCCACATCCCAAGAAAATCGAGAATATATAAACAAAATAAGAAGAAAAATACAAAAGGAAAACCTATCCTAACTTAATGGAGACGAAACATTATGCACCTCACTTAAATATATATAAACGAACGAACTGCCACGGAAAAGCATCAATGAATACAGGTTATGAAAAGGAACTAAAGAAAAAAAAGAAATAAAAAACAAAGTACGCACGTAATGAAAGAACACCAACACCTGTAAACAAACAAACCAACCAACAAACAATAGGAAGTGCCAGGTAAGGTCACAGTACACCTGAGAAGGCTAGTCTCACCCTCCCGTTAATGTAATAGACACCTTTATTTTTTTTTTTATAATTGTACTGCCACGCCCTATGTAAAGGTGTTGTACCGCAGGACCTATTATTTTCACCTTCTCGTTTTCTTATTACATAACCTTACCTAACTTAACCTAATCTAACCTAATCTAACATAATCTATCCTAACTTAACCTAACCTAACCTAACCTAACTTTACCTAACCTTCTTTTCGCTATGTCTAACCTCGCTAAAAAAAAAAAATCGTCCCTTATACAATACAACACATAATTAACTGTCACCTTTACCTTTTTATATTGTTATCGTGTTACGGTGACCCATTTGTGACCTTTTCTGTTTTTTTATTTTGTTTTTCATTCATTCCCTTACCTCTTCCTATCATTCTATTGTGCAATGAGTAAAGGTGTTAATGACTTCCTGTTAAAAGTACCTTGAGGGGCAGACTTTATGATATCCTTATATATTTTTTTCAGCCTAACATTTTAATTACTAGTGTGGAAAACAAAACAATAAATCATAAAAGAACGAATAAAACTGACTAATTGTTTTTTGTTTAGGATTAATTTTGACCGTAACAATAAAGTAATAAAAAATATTGCACTTTACCTTTATAATTACCGGTGAGAAAAAGGGATTGATTTATATAATACGTTGCTATACCTGTGTCTAGCCAGGTGTGTTAAGTTACTAATGAACTCGCGGACAGATTGATTCATGACTTTTTTCCAGTAGTCTTTTAATGAATCCATGAAAAATTAATTAAGCTTTTCACCTTTAAAACTATTATGAAACGAAAACAACCTCACATTACCTTCAGGTCAGACTCTTTAAAAAAAAATAAGGTAAAAAAACAATAAATAAACGAATAACTAACTACTAAAACAACTTAAATAAATATACTAATAAATAATAACTAAAACAAGTAACTCCTTCACCTTCAAAACTACTAACGAAACAAAAATAATCTACAAATACCTTGAGGTCTGACTCTTAATCGCACAATAAAAAACAAACTACTAAAATAGCTAAACCAACTAAACTAAAAACCTAACACAACATAAATAACAAACTCCTTCACCTTTAAAACAACTAAGGAAGCGAAAATACCCTACAATTAACTTTAGGTCAGTCTTAACCACACACACATAGCAGAGAGAAGAAAAAAAACCCATACAATAAAAAAAAAACCATTTATCACCTTGAAAGTAGAAGCGTGAGGGAACCATTTAACACATTGAACATTTCTTTTTTGAACAATTTTTTTTTATAACATTTTTACCTTGAACATTTACTCACCAGTAGGAAGAAGCCCTCCTCACTCTTCTTCAGGAAGTTTAGCGCCTTGAGGGTCATGTCCTTGAGGGAGGGCGTGCCAAGGGAGCCAGGCCGACGGTCCAACTCGAAGGGCATGTGGGACTCGGCAAACAGACCTGAAGGAGAGGAAGGGAAAGTGGGTGGTGGTGATGGTGATGTGGACTGATGAGTGGAAGGGAGGTAGGGTAGGTGGGTGGAGGGAGGGATAAGGGAGGTAGGGTGGGTGGGTGGAGGGAGGGAAAAGGGAGGGAGGGTGGGTAGGAGGGAAGGATATAGTGAAGGAAGGGTTAAGGGAGGGAGGCTGGGTAGGAGGGAAGGATAAAGGGAAGGAAGGGTTAATCATTAGGAGGAAGAGATAGGAGATAGGAAGGAGCAAGGATAGTTTTAAAAGGTCTTAATGCATATACGGGATAGAAATAGATAGATAGATAGAGAGAGAGAGAGAGCAAAAAAAAAGAAACCATCCCGTACCAGATTGCATTTTCAAAACCTTATCTTCTATAGGTCAAAGAACGCGACATCATTTCAGCTGACCGAACACTGGCACACGGAACCACGAAACACTATGGAACGCAACGGAACGCAACGGAACGCCACGGAACGGTGCAAGACGGAACACAACCTCAAGGAACTGAGATAAAGGCCACGAGACAGTATTCGAAGCAATTCATAATGTTTCAAACGAACCACTGACCTTATGAACAAATTATTCCGCATATTTTTCCTCTTATTCTTATTCTTATTCTCTTTCTTATTCCTTCGTTCCTACCTCCTTGCCCTTGTTTCATTTTATCTTCTCTCCCTTTCCTACATTACTTAACTTCTTTCCTCATTCTCTTCCTCCCTTTTTTCCTCTTAACATCACCAAATTATAAGCTGTTTACGTAATTATCTTTCATGACATAAGAAACAGGTTAAGTAAGTAGGCTAACCCCATAAAAGGGCAAAACTCCATTGAAACACAAGGAAAAGAAAATGAGGACAGTAAAGAAAATGGGAGGTGAACGCTAAATTCAAACGCAGCTTAAATCCATATAAGGAATAAGAACATACAAGAAGTTCACGACCTATGGAATAAAAAGAACAAACAAGTGAGGATCGTTACCTGCGTTTTCTTTCTATCCTATTTATAAAACTATGAATAAGAAAGCAACAAAGAAAACGTAGTCCAGCAACTCTTTTTTTCTGGGTAACTCTAAACTATGTGAAGTGGGATTATATCTATCTATTGGCAACACAAAGGGTTGAGGGAAAGTTTCGTTATTAGGCCGCGTAAAAATAGCAAAGTTGACAGGAAAGTATAACGTTAGCGCCCTCGTGACCTATGCTGGCAGTGTGACCTCGGTGAAGAAACGTGACCTCGCCCACTGGTAGGAAGAGAGAGAGAGAGAGAGAGAGAGAGAGAGAGAGAGAGAGAGAGAGAGAGAGAGAGAGAGAGAGAGAGAGAGAGAGAGAGAGAGAGAGGAAGGCATCAATATTGTTTAATTTATATTCATTTCCTCCGCAAGATTGGCTTCGTAATTGCAATAATAATACTAATAATGAAAATAATAATAATAATAATAATAATAATAATAATAATAATAATAATAATAATAATAATTATAATAATAATAACAACAATAATAATAATAAATGACAAAGAAGACAAAGAAACGCAACAATAACACCACCACCATCACCATCACCACTAACAACAACAACAACATAATAATAATAATAATAATAACACTCACCCAATAGGAAATCAGTCTTTTCGGGGTCAACCTGGGTCAGACCTCTCCCAGTGTTGACATAACGTGCCTTGTGACCCTGCCTCAGCTTGGACTGAAGCCACTCCTTGGTCAGGTCACGGCTGTCATTACGCGAACAGGTATGTTCATCCACCACATCAGACGTGACCCCCATCGTCTGTCGCCCTCCACCTAGAATGACCTGAGGAAGAGAAGAGAAGAGAAGGAGACAGATTAGAGATAGTAGTAGTAGTAATAGTAGTAGTAGTAGTAGTAGTAGTAGTAGTAGTAGTAGTAGAGGAGGAAGAGGAAGAGGAAAAAACGATAGCAATAGCAGTAAAAAATATATGTATAATCATGAACAACATCAAAATAACTAAGAAATCACATACAAAATCATCAATAGTAGTAGTAGTAGTAGTAGTAGTAGTAGTAGTAGTAGTAGTAGTAGTAGTAGTAGTAGTAGTAGTAGAAGTAATAGTAGTAGTAGTAGTAGTAGTAGTAGTAGTAGTAGTAGTAGTAGTAGTAGTAGTAGTAGTAGTAGTAGTAGTAGAAGTAATAGTAGTAGTAGTAGAAGTAATAGTAGTAGTAGTAGAAGTAATAGTAATAGTAGTAGTAGTAGAAGTAATAGTAGTAGTAGTAAGTAGTAGTAGTAGTAGTAGTAGTAGTAGTAGTAGTAGTAGTAGTAGTAGTAGTATAGTAGTAGTAGTAGTAGTAGTAGTAGTAGTAGTAGTAGTAGTAGTAGTAGTAGTAGTAGTATTAGTAGTAGTAGTAGTAGTGTAGTAGTAGTAGTAGTAATAGTAGCATCCTTACCTTTACATTCCTTCCTGGAGCCTCATGAACAAGCTGATGGGCAATGTCAGTACAGCCTCCCTCCTTCACCTCACTGTCACACTCCCAGTTACGGTGAGCAACGTGGGCGTAGGTGGCGGCGGGCGTGGCGTGGGTGATGCGGGTGGTGGTCACGATACCTGGGAGAAGGGTGCAAGGTAAGGCCAGGTGGGTGGGAGGGAAGGGTTGGGAGGTGAAGAAGGGAGGAAAGATAGATGGAGATGAATGAAAAAATGAAGGTGAGGTTAGGAGCAAAGGTGGAGGGAGGAGGAAGATACGAGACAATTGGAAGGTAAAGAGGGAGGAGAGGAGGAGGAGAGGAGGGGAAGGGAGAGAAGGGGAAGGGAGAGGTGTGGATATAAGGAGGAAATAAGAGAATGAAAGTGAAGAGAAGGAAGGCAAGGGATAAAGCAGAGAGAGAGAGAGAGAGAGAGAGAGAGAGAGGAGAGAGAGAGAGAGACGAGAGAGAGAGAGAGAGAGAGAGAGAGAGAGAGAGAGAGAGAGAGAGAGAGAGAGAGAGAGAGAGAGAGAGAGAGAGAGAGAGAGAGAGAGAGAGAGAGAGAGAGAGAGAGAGAGAGAGAGAGAGAGAGAGAGAGAGAGAGATGAGAGAGAGAGAGAGAGAGAGAGAGAGAGAGAGAGAGAGAGAGAGGAGAGAGAGAGAGAGAGAGAGAGAGAGAGGAGAGAGATGATGAGAAGAGGGGAGAGAGAAGGCGAGGGAAAGAGAGAGAGAGAGGAGAGAGAGAGGAGGAAGGGAAAACTGAAGGTTGCAATAAAAACGGTAAGAAAATGGGGGAGAAACGCGGTGGAGAAGAGAGAGAGAGAGAGAGGAGAGAGAGAAGAGACGAGAGAGAGAAGGAGAGAGAGAAGAGATGAGAGGAAGAGAGAGAGAGAGAGAGAGGAGAGAGAGAGAGAGAGAGAGAGAGAGAGAGAGAGTGAGAGATGAGAGAGAGAGAAGAGAGAGAATGAGAGTGAGAGAGAGAGAGTGAGGAAGAGAAAAAGAAGAATAGGAGATAAAAATGTCAGAAATCTATATCAACAGAAAGAAGAAGAAAATAGAAGTAAAAAAAAACCCAAATCAAACCACATCCTGAACACACTCCCCCTCATTTTCCCTCCCCCATACACACACCCACAGTCCCCCCATACAAGGACAACACCTTCATTCACCTGGGCACTCTAACCCCCATTCACCCATTCAACTTCCCTTTAACCCTTCCCCCTTCAAACGGTCCCTAAAGCCTCACCCATCCGTGCAGGCAGACAAAGAGGTATGCATTGTCTCCCCCATATTCAGTCCCCCATGCATGCGTCCCCCCCCTCCCCCCAGCACCCATTCCCATGTAGGGTTTGAGGTCACCCTATTAAGTGGTGACCATGTAAAAAGAGAACACCTGCCTCGCCTTTAAGTATCGGTGTTGAAGGTCGCACACGCTATGGTGGTCACACACGCGCAGACACACACACACACACACACACACACACACACACACACACACACACACACACACACACACACACACACACACACACACACACACACACACACACACACGTACGCACAGGTGACATGAGTGACCGTAATGAAAAGTGAATTAGTTTTAAAGTTATTTCTTAAAGACGAATTTTGCTTTTACCTAATTAATTTTTTGGACTTCTATTTATTTTTTTTTTCTTGACCTTTCCTTTGGTTTGGTTTTGGTCGCCGGTTCGTCCTCCGAGACACGCCCTTTGATGCTAAAACAGGTAAGAGTCTCGTCACGAAATGAATCAGTCAGGTGTAAACGATGATAACCTAATGTCGTATAAATTATATTCATTCTTTTTTTTTCTCTATCCTATTGCAAACTTTAATGTGACATCCTACACTTTCTTCACTTTAAGTTCACCTGCCACTTCATTATCATCACTATCACTTATAATTACTTTAGGTCATTTATTAACATGACCTCGCTAGCCTTTGTCTCCTATGAGTAACACCTTGTTCTACAGTCCGAGCAACAGGTTCGGGAGCACAAGTCAGGGCGAGGTGAAGCAAAAGGTTCATTGTATTTGAGTTACCAGTTTCGTTTCCGTACCAAATCAGTACCTGTTGGTTACCTGAGGCGGGGCAACACCTGGTCAATGAACTGATCACGTGTCTACCAACCAAGGAACGGGGAACTTAAGCGACTCAATAAATCTGGTTGGGAATATACTGACATACTTCGACGACCAAAAATAAAAAAGAAAAGAAAAGAGAGAGTCTATATGAGTCATTATTTAAAAAAGATTCAAAGACTAACAAAAGGAAGCAGAAAAAAAGGTCACAATAGTCGCTTAAGACCCGGACAGATTAAATAAAAAAAACAGGAAAAGACTGAGTCATTCTGCCCAGAGACCCAAAGACCAGGAAAATAAAACATAAAGAAAGGTCTGACTCATGCGCTAAAAGCTTAGACGAAAAAAAGAAAAAAAACAGGAAGGTCGGAATCCTCCTTCTAAGAACTACTTTTAAAGACCCATCAAAAAAGGTCGTAATCAGCCTTCTAATACCTAAAGACCATTAAAAACAAAGAATATAAAGGTTTTCAATCATCCTGATAAAGACCCTCAAACACCAAGCAAGCAACACATATAAGGTCTTACACACCCATTAGAAACTATAAACTATTAAACAAAAACAAAATCTAAGCGAGATGGCAAGGTCTTCTCTCACCCCACAAACCCACTCTCGTACCTACCATTTTTTCCATTATCTTTCTCAACTCCATAATTTTACACTTAACCGCATCGAATGTAACTCACTTCCTTATCCTAGAAGACACTTTTCAAGGGCGCGTTGTCACCTTTTTTTTCTTCACCTTCCTTTGACACGAATAAGGAGAGGGCTCGCGGGTCACCCTCCAGAATATTAAAAAGAAAAAGACCTCATACTCTACATTCCAGTAATTTTTCAACCTTTTCATTTATCTCCAGCGTATCCTCTATAAATCATGGTTAAAAAAAAAAAAGACATAATTGACGGTTTAATGTTCCTTTCTCTCTTTTTTTCTCTCGCGGATGTATCTTTTCCGGCATTCTGTGGTGGATTAATTATTTTTTTTCTCTCTCTCTCTCTCCTTCTCACTCCCTGTATCCTTTTCCTGCATCCTGCGCCCAGTGTAGGATGGAGGAGGACGTGGGTAGAGGCATCCTTACTCGCCGTGCAGTCCCCAAGCTTGACCGACGAGTCCAAACCAATGGTGAAGAAGTTGGTTTATTAACGCCACACAGAAAGGCGGTGGCGGTCGCAGCACTGTCCGGCACCTGTTTGTCTACATTGTAACGTCTGGCAGGGAGGAGAAAGCATGTGTTTATGTTTGGGAGGTGAGGTGATCGTACTGCTTACTAGGGAATATATAAGGAGGAGAGATCGACGAGAGAGAGAGAGAGAGAGAGAGAGAGAGAGAGAAATAGCACATACAAACTCAATTATACACATACACACATACATACACACGTATTACACATACCCACACGCACACAGACACTCCTACCTGTGACTGTAAATTAGCCACACACGATTAAAAACTAGCTTTTCTATAGTTCACTAGTATACGACTGAGCTTGTCTGGAGTGAGTGCTGTGAACCCAAGTAATAATTTATTTCTGAAGGGTAACACACTATAGGTAGCCGGGTTGTATTTACTTCTTATTTTTTGATTAACTGGAGATAGAAAACATAGGTAGCAGGTTAGTGATTATAGAAGAAAAATATATGTAAGGTGGGTTGTGTGAAAAAATTATTGTTATTTCATCTATACATTTTTGTCTCATAGGCTCATTTGCCTTCCTTGTTCAATGCTAAAAGGACACTAAGTAGTCTTGAATAGTTTGTTTACTATCGCAAGGATATTCAAAATTGTTCTTTCGTCTCGTTCAACTGACTTCCTGAATAATTAATCATTTTCTCCGAGTTATACCCCAATTTCTTTTGTCCCGGAAAAACAATATACACACCTGTTTGCCCTTAACCTATATTTTATGCTATACATCTGCCCCTCCCACTACTACTACTACTACTACTACTACTACTACTACTACTACTACTACTACTACTACTACTACTACTACTACTACTACTACTACTACTACTACTACTACTACATGCATTAGAAGTTCACCACAACCTACACCACCGCCACACCCAACACCTACATAAGAAGAAGAACAAAAAGAGGAAGAGAATAGAGAAATGAAGGAACCCTAACTTAAATGTCTTATCTTTCCTTTAATCTTTCAATCACACACACACACACACACACACACACACACACACACACACACACACACACACACACACACACACACACACACACAGACACAGACACACACACACACACACACACACCTTCAGCAGAGCGGTGTTAGGAAACCTCTCCCAAGACAAGTATCCTTCCTCGCCATTCAACCCCATCTTCTGTCCTTTAAATATCCTTCCACCAGTATTAGCAGTGATCCCCATCCCATCCCCAAGGAAAAGGATCACATTCTTAGCCACGTTCCAGTTGTCCCTCACGTTCAGGGCTTCCTTCAGCTCGTTCCTAGCAACGTTCCACCAGTGTTGACGATCTAAAGGAGGAGAGGAGAAAGGATGCGAAGGAGTTGTTAGTTGAGATGATGATTTATTGATTGGTTCTTACAGTTGTGTTGTGGTGATGATAGTGTGGAAAGGTTAGGGAGGGAGTGAGGGATGGAGGGATGATGGAGGGAAGGATGGATGGAGGGAGGGATGGAGGGAGGAAAGGAGGGAGGGAGGGAGGTAGAGCGCGTAGATGATAAAAAGTGGTTGATGGGATGTAACAATAGAAATCTGTTTGTCAGCTGGAAAAGTACAAGGGTAAGGATGGAGGAAAAAAGATGATGTAGATGTAGAGGAATGGAAAATAAATAGAAGAGAAAAGAAGACAAAAGAGGCAAGCAGTGATGAAGGAAAGAAGAGAAGATGATGGAAGAAGTGAAGATGAATACAGGTGAGAAAAAACAAGATGGAGGGAAGGTGAGAAGGAGGGAGGAAAGGACAGTCTCCATTTACATATACGTATAAAAAAAAAAAACTTAGCTCATCGTGATAGAATGAGTCAGTTAAGTGAAGCGTTCCGATACAGCTTCATAGGAAGGATCGAAACCATTGTCAAGGCTTCAGTTCTTGTTCTTATCTTGTTTAGTTTAGGTTTTGTTTACATTCTTGAACTTCAGCACTAATGGTATGTCGATAAGTTGTAAGGTCAGACACGTGGTTGTATACATAAGCAACCTTAGACATGACCTTAATTGATTACATTTAATATCCTAGTCAGAAAATGTGAGAGAGTACTGTGAGAGATTTCTTGGAATTTAATTTTCTCTCTGTTTTGTTTTGACTTATTAATTTGTTCATATATCAAACTTTTATTTCATGTCATTTATTATAGCATCCTTCTGTCTTACCTTTCACTTCTTCATATCATCTTTTTCTTGTCTCTTTTTTTATTCATTCGTTTCTCTCTCGTCACCTATCTATACATCTCTCAGTTTTTTCGTTCTCTATCTATCTATCCATCAATCTATCGCCCTTTTTCTCTTCATCTCACCCTGCTTCACCCTCACACCCTCATCACCAGGTCACCCCCAACCCCTCACCTTCCAAGCCGTTCCCAGTCCTGCAGGTCACACCAAGCAGCAGCAGCAGCAGCAGCAGTGACCGTGAAGGCGTCCAATTCAGTAGCAGTGACCTTGCCATTTCGTCAGCGTCTGTTGGGATAACATAATAGTCACCCCGATTAACCCAAGGACGCAAGGACGAGAGAAGAAAACGGATGTAGGTGTCAGAAGAATAATTGATTTCGTGGGATGGAAGTAAAAAAAAAAAACAATATAAAAAGAGAAATTTTAGTGTTTTTGAATATAGAATTAAATATGAATGTGTTGTTAAAAGTTTCCTTGTATTAGAAACTTGTATATCTTATTGTGAAAAGATTAGTAGGTGTAGAGAGTGATGATAAAAAAGTCATTATGAAAACAACACAAATAATATGAGATGAAAGAGAATGTCACTCAGTCTGGAAACTTGAGTCACCAACGAAAAAAGAAGAAAAAAAAAACAGACGTAAGTGATTAGTTCAGTCAAGTGAGAAAATAAAATATAGTGTTAATGACAATATAGGTATCTTAGACAAAAGAAAATGATAACAATAATGATAGTGATAATTATTAAAACCCAGTCGTATGAGAATTAAACAAAAAGAAAAACGAAAATATAATAATGTCTGTGCGTACGTATATAATTGTTTTATAATTTTATATTGTAAATAGAAAATAAAACATTGTCAGGTAAAAATAACGGTCAGTAGGAAAAAAACCCGCCACACACACACTGAAAGAGAGAGAGAGAGAGAGAGAGAGAGAGAGAGAGAGAGAGAGAGAGAGAGAGAGAGAGAGAGAGAGAGAGAGAGAGAGAGAGAGAGAGAGAGAGAGAGAGAGAGAGAGAGAGAGAGAGAGAGAGAGAGAGAGAGAGAGAGAGAGAGAGAGAGAGAGAGAGAGAGAGAGAGAGAGAGAGAGAGATAACATTATATAAAAAAAAAAAACACAAAATATCATGGATTTCACTTTTATGCCGTGAACCTTAAACAACTACAACAACAACAACAACAGTATAAGCCCCATCAGACAGAGCGTAAAGCAGAAATGTCACACACACACACACACACACACACACACACACACACACACACACACACACACACACACACACACACACACACACACACACCGCCTGGTTCTGAAGCTTCATTCGTGCGTTCGTGTGTTCGTCCGCTGCTCCGCTACTTCCATGACCTTGAACGAATCACTTTCTCCTGCCAGTTTCTCACCCTTGGCTCACACGCCCCCCCCCCCCTACCACCCCCACCATCACTCCTCCCTTCCTCTCTTTATTCTTCTATCTCTTCCTCTCTTTCACTCTTACCTCCCTGCTTCCTATCTTCTCTCTTTTCTTCATTCTCTCTTCTTTTTTTCTTCCTCCTCCTAGACACACCCACGCACTTCTCTCCTTCCTCCCTCCCTTTTATCTTTTTCTTCCTCCCTCCTTTCTTCCTTCCTTCTTTCCTTCTCTGCATTACCTCTTACGATAACACACATACCTACCCTATTACACTCCCTCCTTCCCTCCCTCCTTTCCCTCCCTCCTTCCTTCCCTACCATTTAATTACCTGCCTGCGTTACCTCCCTCCGGCCTTACTAAAACATATATACCCTCCCTTACCCCTTACCTCCCTTCTCTCCTTCTCTACCAGATAAAAAGTCATACCCTACCAACCCTCCATCTATTCTTCTCTCTCTTTTCAGCATCTCAGACATATTATCTCCCTCCTTCCACACAAAATCATCACACTCTTTCTCCCTCCTTCTCTCCCTCCCTCTCTCTCTCTCTCTCTCTCTCTCTCTCTCTCTCTCTCTCTCTCTCTCTCTCTCTCTCTCTCTCTCTCTCTCTACTTCCCTCCTTTATTGAATTTCATCCTCTGCAACGGATCACAAATCAACACAAAAGAACTTGAATGATTAGCGGCGTAACGAAAAAGAAATACAGTGCAAGGTCAGGAAAATAAAGGGAAAAGGTCAGAGGAGTAATTAACGTCCTCGACCGCCGTCAGGTAACACACACACTAGTGATACTATGTAACACTAGTAACACACACATATACACACACACATACACACTAGAGGAGAATCGAACATTTTTATATATCAAGACGTACACAAGAAATACGTCAACACTTAAAAAGAACACTTGACAACACACACACACACACACACACACACACACACACACACACACACACACACACACACACACACACACACACACACACACACACACACACACACACACACACACACACACACACACACACACACACACACACACACAAAGCACTAGCCGCCGCGGACCCATAGCAAATGTCACTTGTTTTAAGGTTCGCTGGTGCCCTCCAGCTGCCTCACAACAACGATGCCCCACAATTCCAACACTTTTCCGCATCAACTCTACAATATAAAAAAAAAGGAATCCATTTGAGCCCATGTGACAACCATGACCACTTCCTATATAAGAAGGAGTAACTATTTATTTTTTGTCTTCCTCTTTTTTTTTGTGTCGGTGAGTAAAGGTGTGGTGTGGTGTGTAAGGGCGTGCACCTAGCTGTGTCAAGGGTCACTTTTTAGGTGTAGCGGCAGGGGTTCCGGTGCCAAGGGCGAATAGAGGCATCAGGAAATGTCAATGAGAAACAGAGGAGGTGGTAATACTCCCCTTGCAGTGTGAAGATAGGACGCTGCATCCCCTTGTATAATATGATAGATAGGAGTGTATAATCTTTATCTATAACCCTTTACAGTATTATAGTATGAAGAGCTACGAGTGTGAGATAATATGATGGTCTACATAACACGTTCTTAGATTAGATCACTCTTCTTCGTCTTTATCTCGTCCTTGGTAGTGTCTGGTTCCTGTCCTTGTTTAACTCAGGCCTCCTCGTGCACGTCTAGATATTAGAACCAGATTTTTTTCTTATGTCAGACATGCATTATACCACCATGACTATATATAGAAATTATTATATGATGCAATAGAGTATGATATGATGTGATATAATTTGATGTACAGTTCAGAACAGGCGTTGTCGTTGGTATGTGTGTGTGTGGGGGAGTTCCCGGTGTGTGTATACGTGTGTACGTGTGTGTGTGTGTGTGTGTGTGTGTGTGTGTGTGTGTGTGTGTGTGTGTGTGTGTGTGTGTGTGTGTGTGTGTGTGTGTGTGATAAAAACGGTTCAGTTATAAAGAGGTGAAGGTGTTTGCTCGGGGTAACTAACACGATGCTTCCTTGACTCACCTACACTACATTTAAGGACCAACAACCAAGCAAAACTAGTTCTTCCACATCCCAAAAATTACTCCCACTACCCCTCTCCCCCATTCTCTCTCTCTCTCTATGCACTGTTTCAACTAGGAACACTCTATCCCCCTCCCTATCCCCCTCCACACACATTCTAACCCCCACTTTCACACCCACTATCAGGTATCATACTTGTTCCCTAAAAAATAAAATACATAGACTAAATGTACATATAAATAGAATAAAAAGTATATCAAAAAACTTGCCAGACGCTACGTACATACATATACTGCATTCAGGGTCTGCCTTAACAAAACACTAACTAACGCTATCCTAACTGTATATTATTGACTTTCATTTTCTGTATTTTAAGGTGTTGAAATATATATATCGTTTTTTATACGATTTTTATTTTCACCTCTTCCTTGTTTTTAGTTTCTTCTATGCCTCTTTCTCTTATTTTTTTTCTTATTTATTTCTCTTGCCTTCACTTACTTTTCCTTTTTTTCTTTATTTCTCTTTATTTTTCCTCCTCCTTCTCCTCTTAGACATTTTTCCCCTCCTCTATTTTCTTCCTTTTCTTTTTGTTTCATGTCTTCGTGTTTCCTCAGCCTCTATTATCTTCCTTATTCTTGTTTTTTTCCCTCCTTCCTGATCCTCGCTCATTGTCTGCATCCATCTTTATCCTCCTTCTCCTCTATCCCTCTTTTTTTCTCTCTCTCTCTCTCTCTCTCTCTCTCTCTCTCTCTCTCTCTCTCTCTCTCTCTCTCTCTCTCTCTCTCTCTCTCTCTCTCTCTCTCTCTCTCTCTCTCTCTCTCTCTCTCTCTCTCTCTCTCTCTCTCTCTCTCTCTCTCCTCTCTCTCTCTTCTCTGGTTCCTCTCACTTTCTTACTCCGTTCCTCCTCTTCATTCTATTACTACTACTACTACTACTACTACTACTACTACTACTACTACTACTACTACTACTACTACTACTTCCTCCTGGCCTCCCTCCCTCTTCTCTTCTCCCACATTCCTAATCCCGTTCACCCCCCTAGTCTTCCTCCTCCTCCTCCTCCTCCTCCTCCTCCTCTTCCTCATGCTTGTAATACTAACCCTAACTCCTATCACTCCTTCTTTACATATTCTTCCTACTCCTACACCTCCTCCTCCTTCTCTTCTTCCTCCTCCTTATTATGACTACACCTACACTATTTTTAACATGTATATATAACCCTAAGTTGACGGTCACAACTTCTACTCTTGATGTGTGTGTCTGTGGTTCGCTAAGGGCCTGGGAGTGACCATCTTCAGGCTTCAAGATGCTAGATACTAAAGGTCACTGCTGTAGGGTATCAAGTGTACGATCTAACACTACTACAGGGGACTATACGGAGTTGGGGCCTGATTAACTGCTGTCTCCCTTGAATATGATAGGCCTGGCTACTAGACCTAAGATTTAACTTTATTTACAGCTCACTGCTAACTCATAAACATACAAACTTTACCCATATACATAATTGGCTTTAGTTTATACCTTATCTCTCACTTGCCTGATAAATACTATGGTACTTTTTTCAATGCTATAGGTTATCTATGGGCCGGTGACTGAGTGGGTGGGGAGGAGCCTTCTACTGTACTATCCCCTTTTCCCTCACTAATAAATTGGTTTGTAGAAGTGCAATCAAACAACCTAACAAGGACGTGAAAGTATGATGCCATTTGTAAAAAACCTGTAATCCTTTTAATCCTTCTTCTTCTCCTCCTCCTCCTCCTCCTCCTCCTCCTCCTCCTCCTCCTCCTCCTCCTCCTCCTCTTCCTCCTCCTCCTCCTCCTCCTCCCATTATGTCCTGTTATGTGTTGTGAGGGCAGTGACAATAGGCGACAAAGGTCATTAGGGGATGAACCTTGGCCCTTGATCAGCCCTTAGCCTACCCGACCTGCTCTGATTAGCAAAGCAGGGAAGGACACAGGCAGGGTGGACAGGGAGGAGAGGCTCAATGAGGGAGTGGAAGGGAGGGAGGAAGGGAAGTGGAAAGCTAGAGGGAAGAGAGGGAGGGAAGGAGGGAGGGAGGAAGGGAAGGAGGGAGGGAAGGAAGGAGGGTGGGAGAGAGGGAGGGAAGGAGGGAGAGAGGGAAGGAGGGAGGGAGGGAGAAAAGCAGATCTAGCTGTGTCCTTCACTTTTTATCGTATTTAAGAAAGATCCCGAAACGACAAAAAGATAAAGCAAGAATTAACATAATAGCAATAACAACGATAGTAACAGTAATAATAATAATAATAATAATAATAATAATAATAATAATAATAATAATAATAATAATAATAATAATAATAATAATAATAATAATAATAATAATAGTAATAATAATAATAATAACTAACAATAATCTATCAATCCCATACATACATACACACACCCTTCCTTAGCTCCTAGACCCCCATAGGAGAAGATAAGTTCACCCCGCCCCCCTTAGCAGGTCAGGTCAGTCACGCAGGTGTAGTGCCCCAAGGCGAGGGTCCCAATCACTTCGTAGCTAACTCATGCCCCTTCCACACACACCCCCACCCACACACCTCATAGCATTCTAACGACCCATCTAATGATGATAATAATAGTAATGATAATAATGATAATAGTACAATAAATAATAAATAAATAACAAAATATTTTCTTTCCCTTAACCCAGAAAAAGAGAAAAAAAAAATAGAAATAAAAAAGAAAATGAAAGGAGACCCAAAGTCATCAACATGAAATCTACACATTGAAAAAAAAAATATATATATATATACAAAAAAAATTTATAGAAACCTACATCCAGACAATAAAATAAAAAAATAACACGTCTAGCCTTTATGACAAGATTTATACAAGTCTATCAGGTCACAAGTATGTCTTTGTGAGGTCACTTGATTGGGTAATATACGTGGGCAGGTTGAGGGGGGAGAGGGGTGCAGGTGGGGGGGAGGTGAGCAGGTTGGGGGAGGTAGGTAGACAAGTGGGGGGTAGGAGGAGGGATCATGTGGGGGTAGGTGGGCAAGGGGGGGGGAGGTGGGCAGATTGGGGGAGATAGGCAGAGGGAAGGCAGGTGGGGTATCAAGCAGACAGACAGGTAAAGGTGGGTAGGTCACTGGCTTCTTCAGGTGTGTGTCAGCAGGTAAGCAGGTAAGAGAGGTAGGCTGGTGGTAAGTTACAGGCTAGGTGGAGGGAGGGTTACAGGCTTGGTAGAAGGTCACAAGGATTACCGATTGGGAGGGAATTATAAGGTAAGGGATAGAAGGTCAGGATATAAGTAGGTCAAGAAATAAGTGATCAAAGTCATTTGGGTATATTTTAAGGTCAGTTTGTTGAATCTATTAGTGTCTTCACCTGTCTCTTTTGTTTCTCTCTCTCTCTCTCTCTCTCTCTCTCTCTCTCTCTCTCTCTCTCTCTCTCTCTCTCTCTCTCTCTCTCTCTCTCTCTCTCTCTCTCTCTCTCTCTCTCTCTCTCTCTCTCTCTCTTTTTCTCTCTCTCATGATATAAGTGAATAAAATAATGTTTCCTACTACTACTACTACTACTACTACTACTACTACTACTACTACTACTACTACTACCACTACTACTACTACTACTACTACTACTACTACTACTAACACTTACACTGGGATTGCCTTTACTAGGACTATTTTTACTATTACTATTACTATTACTACTACTACTACTACTTCTACTATTACTATTACCACTACTGTTACTTCTAATGTTACAACCAGACCACAACACCATGCACCACTATCATCACCATCACCATCACCATCATAACAACACCACACACCACAATACAACACCACATACCACAACTCCACCACTATCATCACCATCACCACAGCACCACACACTATTACAATGTCCAAATACAACCAAGAAGAATAACAACAAGTAGAACAAGAATAACAACAATAACAAATTCCAGTTACAAAATGTGGTTTGATAATACACTCGTATTAATTATTTTCACTGATTTAATTATACTTAACTATGTATTTTTTTAAATTTTTATTATATTCATTCTTATATTTATTTTTTATTAAGTTGTTTTTATCGAAGTTCCATTATGGTTTTTATTTCTCCCTTTCCCTTTCCTTTTAATCTTTTACTTCCTTTCTTCTTTACCTCCTTCGTTTCTTCATTATCTCATTTATTCTCTATTTCTCTTCCAATCCTGTTACTTATCATCTAATTGGACTTTTCCTCTTCCCCCTTTATTTCCTTCCTTCATTCTTTTTTTCCATCCTGTCTCTCTGTTCTCATTCTCAAGCTTCTTTCTTCCTTCATTATCTTATCCCTTCTCTCTTTTTTTATTTTATTTATTTCATTCATTCTTTTTTTACTCTTCCTTCATACTCCCTTCAATCAATTATTCCAAAAACCTTCAGTCACAATCATGTCCTTCTCTTCCTCATTCCTTCACTTCCTCCTGTCTCATCCTCCCACCACCACCACCACCACTATGAGCACCCCTCCCCTCTTTTCCCACTAGCCTTCCCCTACCACCCCTACGCCTCCTCTCCTCCCCCTTATCACCTATCTACAAGGTAATCTACTAGAGCAGTGTCATATACCCCTACTAATGAATTTTTTTTTTTTTACTTTTTTATATTCCTCACTACAAGTTGTATTGCTTCTTCACTTTTTTTGCTACACTCTTGCCTGTTGTTTGTTATTCATTATTATTTATTATTTATACGTTATTATACAGTGTCATCTTAGCCATAATATTAATAATGATATATTATTCTTAATTAATGTCTTTTCATAAATGTTTAATTCGATAATGTTAACTGTGTATTTTTTTTTCTTTCTGATAGACTAAATGGATTTTCAAGTGTCTATTATTATTATTATTTCTTCTCTCTGGCGAATCTTAATTCAATATTATTCCCTCAGTTTTGTGGATAGTAAGAAAATGAAGGGTTAAGTATATTCACATTTCCCTAATTATTGTGCTAACCTTTTGTGATTATCAATGCAAGAATCTTATTTTTTTTCTTTCTCTCTTATCTATTTATCTATTTGTCATTGTATCTATGCATCTATCTATCTTTCTATATGTTTATCTTTCTATTCATGTCTCACTGTCTGTCTTTATTTCCTTCCTTTCACAATCTTTACACTTATATCACAACTCATCATGTCTTGTCGCTTCAACCAAACCGCCATTCTTATGTACACACAGAATCATTGCATTCATCTTGCTATCTATCACAACCACACAAAGATCAACACAAACAATTACAAGAATGACAATATACACTAAAAAAAAAGGTAAAATAGATTCATAAACAATACACTAAGAACAGTAATAGCAACAAACACACACACATACACACACATACTCACTCAATACTCACAAGTAAGAGTGAGGCGAAGGAAGTGTTCATTTAAGTCACTCACTCACCTTGAAGGAGTCGACTATACCACCACCTTCCACCTAGAGGCTCACACGCACACTGGCCTGCTGCCCCGCCGTCTTTATGCCATATAGTCCACACTTTTCCAGCGGTCTGTTGCAAGTGTTGAAATTATACACCTGGAATTTTGGCGGTAAAAGTTTCTTCACCTCAAGACAAAGGTTCGGACAGGTATGAGGAATGAAGGATATGTTGATTATTTATTTACCTGTTTGGGATTATTGTTTTGTTAATGTTGTTTTTGTTTTGTTTTGTTTTTATTTGTTATTCAGGAAATTATTCTCGTGGGATTAACTTTTTTTTTCTGTTCGAGTTATTTTGTGGTTGGTATTTGTTCGAATTTTTGTTGTTGCTGTTGTTGATAATGATGATGATGATGATAATGATGATGATGGTGATGATGATAATGTTGTTGTTGTTGTTGCTGATATTCTTATTCTTACTACTACTACTACTACTACTACTACTACTACTACTAGTACTACTACTTCTACTACTACTACTATTACTACTACTACTACTACTACTACTACTACTACTACTACTACTACTACTACTACTACTACTACTACTACTACTACTACTACCATCGCCATTATCATTTAATAATGTTCCTTTATTTTGGTTGTAATTACCTGGTTCGTCGATTTGCTATTAGATTATATAAATAAGAAAAATTAGAACAAATTTAAAGTTTTCTCGTTACTGCTAAACAGGTGACCTTGATGAGTCAGAGAGAGAGAGAGAGAGAGAGAGAGAGAGAGAGAGAGAGAGAGAGAGAGAGAGAGAGAGAGAGAGAGAGAGAGAGAGAGAGAGAGAGAGAGAGAGAGAGAGAGAGAGAGAGAGAGAGAGAGAGAGAGAGAGAGAGAGAGAGAGAGAGAGAGAGAGAGAGAGAGAGAGAAACACACACACACACACACACACACACACACACACACACACACACACACACACACACACACACACACACACACACACACACACACACACACACACACACACACACACACACACACACACACACACAGACACACACACACACACACACACACACACACACACAGATGTACCGCCTTGCCACCCCCTAGCTACGCTACTGGATTTGAAACAATAAGGTCATCGATATAAGGATCTGAATGCATAGCTCACACAAAGCAATTAATTTTTTTCTTATCTTACACAAATGAGAATACTAAGACATGCTGGAAGGAAATTATATGTAGGCTACTGCAAAACAATACTAATACTCATCCAGCTAAATGTCTCTAGAAACATAAAATGAAAAAAAAGGAAAACTGGAAAATTAAGTCACTGTGGCCAATGCACGTAACAGCTAATATAACTGGGTTTTTTTTTCTTCATATGAACTTATTAACGAACCACAATGTTTACTGTCCACATTTATTGACAATAGTGGTATGGTGTGGCGTGGCGGTGGAGACGTGGCCGACCAAATATCATTATGGGATCGACTTCACTATAACTCATTCCATCTCAGAAAAGAAAATGCTTTGAAGTAATCCTCTCACAAATTATCCCAAACCATGCATTCTTTTTATTTTATATATTGTAATGCTAAAAACAACTATATGATACATTGTATTTACCTTTTTTCTAAACAGTGTTGCGTTCATGGATATTTGGCGGGCTTTTTACGCGGGAAGAAGGGATGCGCGGGATGTTTTTTCCGCGATTTCTGGAGGAAGCGTCAACACTAAACAAAGCCAGCTGGATTGACAAAGCAGTGGTGTTGACGTCCATAAAAAACATCTATTTAGCCTTTTACAGCCTCCAAACTAAGGCCAAAGCAGAGTGACAAAGTGATAGGCCCTTGTGGCTCACAGAATCCCTGTGCATAGATTAGTGATCCTACTGCCATTGATATTCCTAACAACACTAGTTACAATATCGTGTATATAATCATAGTATGAAGCAATCCAACACACATTGTAATGAATACACACATATCAGACAAAACTTACCTTTCCTAACAGACAACACACTCACCAATGAAAAAAAAACTTACCAGGCTATTACTTTTAACTGCTGAACATGACATATATAATAAAAAACAGGTTTTACTGCAGATGTGAAAAAAGAGAACTCAGTGATGTATAGTTTTAAAGTGCAATAGACTATAGTGTTTAGTTACAGAGCAACCAAGAGCAAGAAAACACAAGAAGAGGGGTGATCCAGCACACAACACCCAAACACAGAATCAAGAAAACTCCATCACCGTTAAAAAGGTGTTATCTCCAAACTTCATCGACAAGAGATTAAATCCGCCTTTCGTTATGTTTTCGAAACCAATCATTGTTTTCTCCACTTCAGAACTGCAGAAACTACTCTAAGCATTGTTACAGTAATTAAGAGGGAAACTTCTATGCCTGGCTGGCTGGAGGAACACTAGAAATAAGGGCAGGAACAGCAATGAGCAGGACCAAAGGTGTAGTTTCTGTAGAGGGCAGCGGGAAACTATTGAACATTTCCTGATAGAATGTGGCTTGTATGAGGAAGAAAGAAAAAGGTTAGTAGAGTCCATAACAGCAATAGTAATTAGTAGGAGTATAGAAGTGGTACAGAACTTGGAGGAAGTATAACAGGAGAGGCCATGACGTCACACGAGTGAAGCCGCTATAAGCTCCGCCCACCTATGCAAGTCAACCCAAAACATTGCTCTGCTGACTAGAGCCCCGACACTCACCCACCTCAATACTATGTTGTTATGCCGGCTTGTTCGGCCTATGGCTGCACCAGGAGAAGTGAGGATGGAGAAATATAATTTCACTGGTAAGGTGTAGAGATTTTCACGGCCAATCATTGTATGAAATGCTAGAAAACTGGGTTAGATCATGAGCGCGCCAAAATTTGCAGGAAATCGTAATGACGAGTTGTCTTCATAATTTTACGCACAATTTATCTTATGTGAGATCTCCATGCAAATAAAACAAATTAAAGTAATGCATATATCTATATGTATCATCAGAGGTGCAGTGAACATATACTATTGACTATTAAAAGTCACAAATGTGATAAATCTTGTCGTGTTTGATGCAAACTTCTCTGCTACAATATTCACTTTGACAGTTATGACTTACACAAGCAAATAGTAATCAAATTACTGGACTATATAGTTCCTTGTATCTTCATAATCAATATTAACACATTGTAATTTCTCAAAACCTTGAAAAATTCGGCAAAAAGTCTTGGATAAGGATGTCGAATTATGGAAGGCAATCATTGGCTCTTCTGATTCCCATAAACTTTTTTGGTAAAAGTGCAGAATTAGGCCTTCTGCCCTTTATTTTTCTCTCCTTCCCTACATACTCTACATAGTGTACTCAACCCATCTGTGAAGGTTTTAATAAGGGGGATGTAGGAAAAGTTCTTGCGATCAGTACTCAGGATAGAACAAGAAATAACGGTTACAAACTAGAATGATGTAGATTTAATAAAGAAATAGGCAGAAATTGGTTTACAAATAGGGTGGTAGATGATTGGAACAGACTAAGTCAGCAGGTAGTTAGTGCACAGACAATAGGGAGTTTTAAGAGAATGCGGATGAGAGGTGGGTGTGTAAGAGCTAATGCTCAGGAATGCTGTGTAGCTAGTTGGTTGACTGGAGAGAGAAAACTCGACCTCCAGTTGAAGTTATTTATTATAAAAAATATAGTATATATAAATACAATAAAAATTTTAACAAGAAATATAATAAATGGTGTATGCGCGCTGTCCGAAGACAGAGCGTGACAAGTTGAAGTAGAAGGGATTGTGTATAGCGCAATAGAATACATAAACATAAAAACAAAAGAAAAACATAAATAAAGATATATAACGAGTGCATTGAAATAATGAAAATAATGAAAAATATAAAAATACAAAGTTTATAATAGTTGCGGCTGTGTGATGTACATATTTAGAGAACGGTTGTCGCAAGTTATGTTTCAAGGGGAGACCGCTACAATACTCCCCCCCTAGTGACGAGGAAGGAGGAAAGATGTCCTGTGGTTGCCTGGGACCAGTGTTGAATGTGTTGAGTGGAGTCCATGAGGCTGGCGATGACCGTACGACTGCGGGTGGAGTCCGGCAGAGGGTGGCAGGGAGCCCAAGAGGTCAAGTGCCAAGCCACCATTGAGGCTTGGCAGGGCAGGTGCAGGTGTTGGGTCCATTCTAACGTCCTCCCCAGTTGTACCGTGAAGTCGCTGCCAGGGTGAGAGAGGTCGTAAAGCTGACGGAAAGAGACGATTTGCATCTGTAGTCCGTGTCAGCTGTAAGAGCGACCTTGACGCCTGGGAGTGAACTTGAACGTTATTACTGACATTTCTGTGTTATTAAGAGTGCCCTACAAACTGTCGCTGAAGTTATATATATTGCACAAATCTCACCTTATACCCAAGTGTGGAGATATAGTGCCACAGTGACTCTTGTGATATACTTTAATATATGTGCATAACCCTGCTTGAGTAGAATACAAATACAAGCAGTGAGATTTATTCAATGTACCAGTGTACTGATCATCTTATACTGTAAATAAAACTGTATAAAGTACACGTATTTGGCTAAACCGCTCGGGCCACACTATCTCACATAACACTCGTTACCACACCGGGTAACATTATGGTGAACAGCGTTTGAGATACGAAATACCAGTTGCACTCATAACACGAACATTTTTGGGAAACGGATTGAACGATCTCTACAGAGAAACGAAGGAGTGAGATGGTAGTGGAAAGAAGCGTCGACGAGATGTTTATGACCAGGTCAGCGCTTCGTCAGACATCCCGCTGAACTTTGACACCGCTCGCCACTACCCTCAAGTATTCTCACACCTACTAGCACCTCATAACTCTCTGTGAGGAAGCTAGCGTTTCCCCCATGTCAAGACAACGGTGAATCTGTTAGTGGCTGAAGAAGAGGACGAGGAAGATTTCTACTGGGTGACAACAACAGACTCACCCCCACTTCCCCGCTTTACTTCCCGCGGGACACAAGAAGAAGAAGAAGACGAGGTAACTTTTCACCCCGGCTAACTCAACGAAGGGTGTGGCCTTACCCCCACCCAACTACAACAGCTGACCAACCGAGGGACACGAGAGGGCGAGGAAGACAAGTTTTCTGGCCTGAAAGGACGCGGCGACTTCAATCAATTTACCGTCGCATATTAATTATTTAGGTGAGATACACATGCATTTAGCTAAAATACTACCATTACACATTATTAAAACAATAACACTTGCATACACTTAAGTGGTTAAAGCAGTGATTTATTATTATTGTTGCTCATATATATTTTGCTGAAAAAAAAAAGAAGCAGTATATTGAGTCTAGTGGATTATTTGGTGTATATTTATATGTGTATACTTTTCACCATCCTCTCATTTCTTCTTGATTAATTAACGGTCTCATTTTATTACTAATAATCAAATTTAAGTGTTGTTCATTCTCTTATTATTATTATTATTATTATAAATAAAGCAACGTGAAGCATCGTGAACTCTGAGAAATTATTTAAACAACGTTACACTACCGTTACTATATCGCTTCTAATTAAGTAAGTAGTGAATTTAATTTTTTTTAATCACTTTTAATTAATTACTTATTAGTAAATCGATGTCGAAAGACAATTTAACGAAGTTAGTGAAAGAATTTGATCATATTTGCACTGCTGAAGGTGATAGTTTTGAGGAAGCAGGTGCGTCTGCTGGGAGTGAATTTAGTGATAATATACACACGCTTAGAAGTGGAACACCATATCCACGCCTTCCCGCAGATACTAATTTATTTGCCTGTACTAACCCAACACCCACCAGCATGACAACTAACCCTAATATTGGTACTGGAGGTAACAAAACCCCTCGCACTCCCTCACCACCGCCTGTTGCCGGTCCGTCGTCTGCGACGGGGGAAGCTCAGCGAGCCTCCGCAAGGCACCCGGGTTAGAAGTAACGAGAAATCGTGGACAGAAAGGAACCGACGACGGGGTTGATATTAATGCTCTTCGCTCATCAATAATAGCGGCTTGCACCTCGCTGATGCTATGGTTCTTCCTGTCAAAATAGGTTCTGTAAGGGCATCTTTTGCTGTGGACACCGGCGCTTCAGTTAATGTGCTCTCCGCTGCATCATACTCGGAGTTAAAACGCGCGTAGCGTGGTAGCCGATGGCCCCTCAGACCACCGATTACCAATTACAGCCTGATCTTAATTGTGTAAAGTTTTGGGGTAAAACCTTGAAGGCGATGGAGATACCCAGACGTTTAATTTCTTCAAACCATACGGACCCAAAAAGTTTTACCGACACACAGGAAATCAGTGTGATTCATAACGCCCAGAAAAAAGGGGATAGAATCTGGATCGTACCAGGCTACTTCAACTTGCAATGAAAACCATCAAACGAATTGTTTTGAGGAGTGGAAGGAAATTAATGCCACTGTAGTAGGGACTCATAAAATACCTAGTCGTGCGGCAGCCCACATACCAGTATCGGTTCTTAATGCCAAGGTTGGAAATGATATATGCCTCGAAGGCCCCAGCTTAGTAAACAAACTAGCTGTGGAACCAACTTTAAATACAGTAAGAGAGGGAAGCACCACCTCTGCTTTTGTGGTTAATTCTACTGATGGTCCTATAACTTTAAAACAAGGAGTACTCTTAACCAAAGCGTTAGTTTATGACAGACAGGTGGATCCAAATCCACTTGATTTAAGTCTACGTAGTAGTGTTGCCTCAGTTAACTCGTGTCAAACTGAGGAGACAAAACATTCAACAACTTTTCATTCATTGGTAAGGGTTAATGATTATCCGGAGTTAGGGAGTTCATTAATAGATTTATTACAACGCTATCGTGACGTCATTGCATTACCCGGTGAACCTCTAGGGTCAACCGATAGGGCGAAACACATTATTAAATTAAAACCCCATATAATATATACGCCTACCTTGATGACATTATTGTCTTCAGTAGAGATGCTAAATCTCATTTTGCTAACTTAGAGTCAGTATTATTAAAATTCCGTGAAGCTGGTCTCAAAGCGAAATTATCCAAGTGTGATTTTTTACAAAAGTCCATCACCTTTCTTGGCCATTTAGTTAATGAAGATGGAATACACACTATGGATGACAAGGTAAAGGCCATACAAAACTTTCCTCTACCGCGAAATGTAGACAATGTAAGATCCTTCTTAGGATTATGCGGATATTATAGATCATTCGTCAAAGGTTTTTCCAGTATAGCATCGCCCTTAAATAAACTTTTGAAAAAGGACGTGCCGTTTCATTGGAGTGCTGGTCAAGAAGAAAGTTTCTGTAACCTTAAGTTTGCTCTGACCCACGCACCTATTCTCGCGTTCCCTGACTACGCTAAACCGTTTATATTATTCACGGATGCAAGTGTGTTAGGTCTTGGTGCTGTTTTAATGCAAACCGACGAACGAGGGAAGAATAGTGCTATTGCTTACGCGAGCAGAACCCTAAATTCTGCGGAGTCTAACTACTCCGTGACTCACCAAGAGACACTCGCGGTAGTATGGGCACTCAAAACATTCCGTGATATAATCCTAGGTTACCATATCACGTGTTATACTGATCACGCGGCTGTCACCGAGCTTTTCAAGGGTCGCAACTTTACCGGTAGACTCGCGCGATGGTATTTAACAATACAGGAATTCCATCCTGAATTCAAATACTTGCCAGGTCGAGCCAATAAAGTGGCTGATGCGTTGTCAAGAAATATACCTATTGGTGCTGTCGATCAAGCCACTAAACCGCTTGATAATTTTACTATGCAGGCTCTCGCTGAAGCTCAACGTCAACATAATGTATGGAGCAAGGTTGTGTATCATCTTGAATCCGGTGATGATGTTAAATTGCCTGAGCTACATATACCTCTTTCTCAGTTTTTACTCAATACGGATGGTGTTCTTTGCCGTCATTGGCCGAACAAGAAAAAACCGGTAACACAGTTAGTAATACCCGAGGTGTATGTACCGACAGTACTATATCAACTTCATAACACAGCAGTTGCCGGACATAAGGGGAAAGATCGTACCTTACGCGCTGCACGCTATCAATACTACTGGCCAACCATGAAAATGGATGTGGACGCACATGTGGATCAGTGTATTGAGTGTGCACGGAATAAGGGAACGGTGCCTAAACAAGCACCGATTTTTCAATATCCGCCACCCAATCAACCTTGGGATGTCGTTGGCATAGATTTACTGCAACTTCCATTTAGTCGTCAAGGGTCCAAGTATCTTCTCGTATGTGTCGATCATTTCTCACGATACATCGTTTTGGCTCCCTTGAAGGACAAAACAGCTGGCGCTGTTGCTCATGCACTCATTAGTAAAGTGTTTCTTGTTCATTCTACTCCAAGGATTATTCTTTCTGACAATGGTAAGGAGTTTAGAAATGCATTACTGAGCGAAATATGTAGTCAATATACCATAAAACAAACTTTCATTACAGCCTATCATCCAGCCAGCAATGGTCTTGTAGAGCGCGCTAACAAGAAAATTTTAGAAATATTGCGGCCAGTGGTGGGTGGTTTGTTAGAAACTTGGGAAGATTGGCTTTCACATGTAGCAGCCAGCATAAATTCAAGTAACTGTGAGTCAACGGGTCACTCGCCTCACTATATACTCTACGGAGTAGAAATGAGACTCCCGACTGATCTCATAAGTTCGCCTCAGCCTCCTGTTTATAATGTGGATGATTATGGAAAATGTCAGCTTAAAGTTTTCTCAGATATTCACCAGGAAGTACAGAGGAATTTAAAAGAATCAAAAACAGCCATGGCAGAGAAGCAACATAAAAGAGCTTCTCCTGTTGAATTGCAAACAGGCGATACAGTAATGGTTCAAGTACCTGAAAGGTCTTCTAAACTTTCACCTAAATTTGTCGGACCGCGCCTGATTACTAAGCATATTAGTGGAAATAAGTTTGAGGTGTTAGATCCGTGGCTGCAAACGCTGGAAATTATACATAGCGATCGTTTAAAACGGACGAAGGCCAAAACTAACACAAGCATGGTAGAAACAGCTAATCTTACTAATGCTGTGTATCTTAATACTAATACCACATTTCAACCCACTAAATCTCATGGTTACAATCTACGTTCTCGCAAATAATTTCTTGCTGAATGCTATATAATGAAAGTAGTTTATTTCCATACTTTCTTTTGTTCCCTTTCATTCAAAGGTTGTTTATGATATTCACCGAATAGAGTCATTCCCATTTCAAGTCAACACCTCTTTTCCTCGCCGTTGATTTACCTGATTCTATTGTGCTGGTCAACGAGGGGCACACTCTCTACAGTACCGGTGAATACCAAATACTTCACCAGTGTAAATCTGAGCATATAGGATTTTATTTTTGCCCTGCGTCTCTCTTTGCTTTCTTACCTGTTAAAGAAGAAGGTGCGTGTGAAGTTGCTTTGATTCAACACGATGCTTCACAGAGCTTAAACCTATGCCCTTACACTCAAATGCTGCCAGAACCTTTTTCGTCATGAAAGTTTCATGGGCCATCATTACTTTTTCTTCATCAGTCTCACGATGGTGACAGTGATTTGCCCTTCAGGAAGGTTATATGGTCGACAGACTAGTCACTTTGCTATTCTTAATTTATGTACCTTGAATTCAGCAATAGTGTCGACTCATCCTGAGACACTTCATGAAGGTTTTTGTTTCTAAATTTTTATGCATATTTACACCTTAGATTTTGCTCAAAGTGTAAATATTTCTTCTATTAAGTATGTGGCTAATACCATTTCTGAGTTTAAATTAAATAACATCTCAGATTTTGAATCGGCAGTCCATGCTTCCCTACCAACCTACATGAGTCCCTACGGTCATCATACCGATAGTGTTGGTGATTATTATAATGATTCCTCTATGTTGTCTAGTGAAACATGCTTTAACACTCTATTATATGTTACAAAGTAGAGTTTCAAATAAAGCTGCTAGCGACCACGAATTGACACCTCCACAAGGTTAGGTACATGACTTTAGATATATAGGAACGTCGCGAGGTCGCGTCGAGTAGGTGACCGAGCGATGTACCCCATGTTAGGCAGGTAGTATTACTTATATTTTTATTCCTATATATCTCATGTATTATGCAATTAATGTTATTATAATTGTTGAGGTATATATGTAGTAGGTTCTCGAATGTCATGTGTCGTGAGGAGGCCGAACGTTCGGGAAGCAGTCTCGTGGTGTCTGGCCGCCATCCGGTCAGAGAGATGCTGCAGACTCAGCAAGAAAGGAGGCCGATGTCAGCTTTTGACAGGCGTCGCTGCTGGCTGTTTTACTGCACCCAGCTTGCCCGGCTCGCAGACCTACCCGCGCAGCTACACCTACAAGTCACGGACCTCGGAGTGCTCTACTCTCACCGTACATCCGAGGTCCGGACTTGAACGTTATTACTGACATTTCTGTGTTATTAAGAGTGCCCTACAAACTGTCGCTGAAGTTATATATATTGCACAAATCTCACCTTATACCCAAGTGTGGAGATATAGTGCCACAGTGACTCTTGTGATATACTTTAATATATGTGCATAACCCTGCTTGAGTAGAATACAAATACAAGCAGTGAGATTTATTCAATGTACCAGTGTACTGATCATCTTATACTGTAAATAAAACTGTATAAAGTACACGTATTTGGCTAAACCGCTCGGGCCACACTATCTCACATAACACTCGTTACCACACCGGGTAACAGGATCAATCTCCCCGCTCTCCCTGCAGCTGCGCCTCATGGCATGATTTACATGGGTGACTTCAATGCCCGGCACCCCGCCTTAGGTGATGTTTCCTCCACCCCAAATCGTAGTGGACTGCCCCTGCTTGAGTATATCCGCTGCCACCGTCTCACTCATTGGCCCACTGGAGGCGCCACACACACCCGAGGTGGCACGCTCGACCACATCATCACCTCCGGCCTGGTAGCATCGCAAGTCAAGTGTTTTTCAATCTGCACTCTCTTCTCAGACCACATCGCTCTTGGGCTCCATTATTCCCTGCCAGGAGGACCTTCTCTTCCTCATACTCGCTTCCGCATCACCATTCCTCCGAAGTACTGCCCCAACTACATCTCCTACATTTCCAGTCTTCTACCAACATTTGATTTCCAGTCACCTGAAAATCTGTACTCCTCCCTGGTTGACTCAACACATGACTTCTACACCCGGTACGTGACGCGACCACACGTTAAAAGAAATCGTGAGGCTTGTGCCTGGACGCTGGACCAACGTATTCTCCAGGCAGAAAGGAAGACTGTGGATGACGGCCTTGCATTTCAGGAGCAACCAACACCCGCTCGTCTCCTACAGTACCAGGCGTCCAGAGATGACCTTGTTGCCCTTCAGCAGTGTGCCCACACGGAGTCTTGGAGGAAATTCACCGACGGCATCAACCATCAGACAAGCGTCGGCTCCATGTGGCACATGATAAACAGAGTCATCAAGAGGAAGCCACAGAGTGCTCTTCACCACAGCCCAGCCCAGTATGCACAGGACTTAATAAATACCTGGTCTGAGCAGGCGCAGTCACGCAATCTTCCCGCCCACATTCAAGATGCACTCTCCACCCACAGGGACGTCCGTACTCTGCGTCTAATGGCTGCGTTACTCCAAGCAGATGAAGACGATGACATGCTCATCACAGAGGAAGAACTGCGCCGTGCTCTCATCAGGTGTAAGGCAACAGCTCCCGGGGATGATGGCGTTACATACCAAGTCCTCCGCCTCCTCCTCAAAGTCCGTGGAAATCCCTTGCTACAGCTTTACAATCTTTGCTTCTGCAGGGGATACGTACCGCGTGCCTGGACCTCCAGTACCATTGTGCCCATCCCAAAACCTGGCACAGACAAGTTTAGGCCCATATCACTCACCTCCTGTTTCTGCAAAGTGCTAGAGCGTGTACTCCTCACCCGCCTCATGTTCCGTCTACAAGACAAGTTATCTCCCTGTCTGTATGGCTTCCTACCACAGAGGAGCACACATCATTGCCTGATGGAACTGTACGCCCGCCTCTCCCACACCAGTGTAGTAGCATTTCTTGATCTCAAAAGTGCTTTCGACGTTGCTAACGGGGAGGTTATTCTTGACCAGCTGGTTGAGTTTGGTGTGCAAGGAAATCTCCTGCGATGGATACGTGGTTATCTACGTAACAGGACCTCACGTGTGCTTTTCAAAGGGGCAAGTAGTACGTACAAGGAACTTGAGCTTGGTACTCCACAGGGCGGGGTGTTAAGTCCTTTCCTTTTCAATATTCTGATGCACCGCTTGCTGACTCTTCTTCCTAATATTCCCGGTACAACTGTCCTCTGTTACGCTGACGACATCTGTGTGCATTCCACCTCTGCTGCCGATCTTCAGCGCTTCCTCCAGGCTTTCCATGAATCGTCTTCTGCTTGTGGCCTCATCCTCTCCCCTGACAAGAGTCGAGTATTCTCTCCACGGAGCCCCAGAGCACTTCCTGTGTTCACTGCAGGACACAGTATCATCCCATCCTGCACACAGTACTTGTACCTGGGAGCGCCGGCGCGCGTCACTCCTGCCATACCTGCTCGGCAGCGCATCCATCCCATTATACAGGACCTCCTGCACCGATTAGAACAGCGCTTTGTCCCCTTCAAGTGGCTGACTAATAATGCTGCCGGAATCTCCATCCCCTTGGCAAAAAACATCTACATTGCCTTTATACGGTCAGTCATAGACTATCTCTCCCCAACCCTCAGCCAGCTCTCCAAGACCACCCTAGAACCTTTAGAAAAATTCCAAAACAAAGTGATGCGGTACATTCTTGGGTGTCCCACCTCCACCAGGATAGTAAATATGCTAACCGAACTTAATCTTCCTCTAGTTAAAGAGAGAATACACGCCAATATCTCCTCCTTCAGTGTTAAGTGCCTCAACTCTCCCCATCTTGCTCCGCACTATTCTCACGTCCTGAGAGCATCTCTTGACCCCGCTGCACCCCGCCCTCCACTTCGTCCCGGTGTCCGCACCCTCGTCAACACAGTGTGCTCCACCCTGCAGCGCCTTGATCTCCGTGTTCCCGTGGCTGAGGTTGATCATGGTCCACCTCCATGGAGGATTC
>JAXIVD010001665.1:42500-72500 GCA_036785275.1 Cancer borealis
TAGCTTCGACTTACAATTGTTCCCTTTTTCCTAATAATAAGTAAAAAGCATATCATATTGTTTACAATTATTTTCATCAAATTAAAGTAAGAAATAAGATTTTTGTATATTGCACAAAAATATGTAAGTCAAAGAAAATTTAGACACTGAAGACAGATCCAGTTTCGAACACAAAAATTTCACTTGGAGCGAGCGCAGATACGAAGGCCGGGCCCCGCGTCATGTGAAGACATCCAGTGCTCACACAGACACACACACTCTCATACACACACACACACACACACACACACTCTCATACACACACACTCTCATACACACACACACACACACACACACACTCTCATACACACACACACACACACACACACTCTCATACACACACACTCTCATACACACACACACACACACACACACACACACACACACACACACACACACACACGCACTCATACACCCACACTCATACACACACTCTCATACACACACACACACACACACACACACACACACACACACACACACACACACACACACACACACACACACACTCACTCATACACCCACGCCCACACTCATACACACACTCATACACACACACACACACACACACACACACACACACACACACACACACACACACACACACACACACACACACACACACACACACACATCTTGCTGCTACTGGTAAGGTGATCTGTATACGACGATATTTGGACATGTTGTGGGCTTAGGACGAGTGTGGAGGGTGCTGTAGTTTCAATACAGAATCAGCAGGATATACATTACGAATAAATAAGATGAAAGTAAGATGTTTGAGATCATGACAGTTGTTGAAATACATAATATTTACATTATTAATGTTGTTTTTAATATAACAGAAATCCACAAACAAGCATAATGATTGTAATATATAAGGGAATTTGTATCACGTAGCGAGATGTTGGCCTCTACCTTAGGATGGAAGCGGTGCGAAATATACGGAGAAACCATGATATCTATTTCGAATAAATCTGAAGAAATTAAGATGTTTGAGATCATTTCAGTGCTTATAATTTAAAATATGTATATAATATATGTCGTTTTTAATATAAAAGAAAACTAAAAACAAGCATTAAGATTGAAATATATTAGGAAAATTGTGGCAACACCAACCAAGACATTTCTCCTTAAAATCGTGTTCGTGAAAACAAGGCAAGACGTTACGAAGTTATGCGACACATGTAAACGCTTTAAGTGTCCAATATCGTTCGGTGGGCAAATTCTTCACCCCCCCACCTCGCTGAACGTGGTCCAGGTTGGGGATTGCCGATACCACCAAAACAACGACTGTGAAATCGGATCGAGGTATTGGTAAGGCCGCTTACCAGATTGGTAAGGCTTGTTGTTCGCGTTACCAGACGACTGTGAAATCGGCCCTCAGTATAGATGATAAACGAGCAAGATTTACAGATAATCCTTGCGGAGGAGGCGTGAGTATATATTTACTTTTCATAGTGTAAAGAATAAAGGAAGACAATTTTGTCAGTTTTTTCACTCAATCCTGTAAGTTCATTTCATGCTGTATCCGTTCAAACAAGTTAATAATTACTAATCACATGATATATTGAGGAATCAAGGCAAAAATGAAAACTTTAACGCACGACTCTCCCTTAAACTTTCCCAATGTTTTGGGTTGAATTGTATACTCCGCCCACCAGATAGGCTCCGTCCACTCGGCTTCACTTCCCACTGTAGAGCGGTATGGGACGGGGCCTCTCCCCTTATACTTCCTCCAAGGTACAGAAGACTGGAGGAGGAGACGAAACACCGAGGGAAGACGAGCCTACGAAGCGATAAAAAGTGTAACATGTCACAAGAAATTTTTTTGTGATTATAAGCCATAATATCATACTTGTAGTATATAATTAATCCTATATACGTAGTAAAGTAATATGTTAATGGTACAAAACAATGACAGGTACAGCATTCTGGTATCCATGGTGACGAGGATGTGAAGGCAACACGAGATAAACACACACACCTCACCCTCAACGTCTATCTGTACATTATTTACCCTTCTTGTCACCTTGTGTTCATCCCAGTCTACAGGACAACAACCCTGACTCCACTTAGGTTTGATACACTTCACCACTTAGTATTTATCTCCATTACAGAAGGAATTTGAAATTAAGCGAAATAGCCATAAGTAGGGAAGTAGTTAGCAGGGAAATAGATAGACTTAAAAAGACAAAATCTCCAGGGCCGGACGACATTTTTCCGAGGATTCTTAGGGAATGTAGAGAAGAACTCGTTGAACCTATTGCAATGATTTTTAGAGAATCACTAGACACGAGTAGTTTCTAGGCTATGGAGGCAGGCAAATGTAGTTCCTATATTCAAGAAAGGAGATAAGGCAGAAAGTAGTAACTACCGCCCAATTAGTTTAACATCAGTGGTAGGCAAGATGTTAGAAGCTATCATAGCAAGGGCAATTAGGAAACATTTAGATGAACACAAGCTAATTAGACATAGTCAACATGGTTTTAGCAAGGGGAAGTCATGCCTCACAAATTTATTATCCTTCTATAGGAAAGTATTTGAAACAATAGATAAGGGGGACGAGTATGATATAGTTTATTTGGACTTCAGTAAAGGCTTTGACAGAGTACCCCATAGGAGACTATTAAGTTAAGTTAAGGCTCATGGCATAGGTACTAAAATGGATTAGGGGGTGGCTTACTAGTAGGGAACAGAGGTTACAGATCAATGGGAAGAAATCAGAATGGGATAATGTCACTAGTTGGGTACCACAGGGATCAATACTAGGACCGTTGTTATTCATAATTTATATAAATGACTTAGAGACAGGAATAAATAGTGATATCAGTAAATTTGCCGATAGGAAGACAGGTAAAGAATTTAGACGATGCTAGGATGCTGCAGGATGACTTAAATAGACTGTACGAGTGGTCAGAGAAATGGCAGATGCAGTTTAATGTTAACAAGTGTAGTATTATGAGCGTAGGTAAAGGAAATAGGTATGTAGACTACACATTAAATGACACTACCTCAGGAAGGTCATATAGTGTGAGGGACTTAGGAGTTCAAATAAGCAGTGACTTGCGCCCCAGGGAACAGTGTATTATAGCTAGAAATAGGACCAACAAGATACTGGGATTTATTAGAGTGTGACAAATAGGAGTTCTGAGGTCATTCTGAGGTTGTATTTAGTGTTAGTCAGACCCCACCTAGATTATGCAGCTCAATTTTGGTCCCCTTATTATAGGAAGGATATAGGCTCCTTGGAGGCAGTTCAGAGAAGAATGACCAAGATGATTCATGAGCTGATAAATTTACCTTACAAAGATAGGTTAAAACGTCTTAATCTCCACTCCCTAGAGAGAAGGAGGGCAAGAGGGGATATGATTGAGGTTTTCAAATGGGTAAAAGAAATTAATAAGGGAAACATTGATCAGGTTTTAGAATTTAGTACCCAGGATAGGACACGTGGAAATGGGTACAAGCTAGAAAAACTTAGATTCAGGACAGACATAGGTAGATATTGGTTCACAAAGAGTCGTGAACGATTGGAATAGGCTGGATAGACACGTAGTAAGTGGTGAGTCAATAGGTAACTTTAAAAGACGGTTGGATGAGAGTATGGATAGGGATGACAGGTGGGATGGCTAAATATTGGATTATTCCAAGGGTGGGAGACAAGGAACTGCCTCGTGTAGGTCATTAACTGGCCTCTTGCAGTCTCCCCATTTCTTATGTTCTTATGTTCTTAAGGAGTGCAAGGATTCATAACTTTTCATTTACATAATATCTCGTAGGAATCACCATCTCATCTCTTTATCATGATATTGGTTATTCCTGACTTCTTGTGATCATTTATATTCCTTACGTGCGGAAAATGAATAATATTCAGTATAAGGTGTCATCATTGCATGTATTAATAGTTTAGTTATATTTCATCATATTCATCTTGTTCTACTGTTTCCTGAGTGTCTTCATGTTGTTTTCATATCAGCTTTACACTTGCCAAGGCTTATTTCCCTTCTTAGGATGTGTATATTTATTAAAAGGGAAATGATGGGATAACACTGAGATAACATTAACGTCTTCTCCTGAGGTTAATACTTACATGTCAGATATCTGGCTACAGCCCCGCAAGGTTAGGTTAGGTTAGGTTGACGTTGGGATCAAAATTAGTAGGCTAACCTTATATCCATTTTATCCAACTAATGTTCTGGAAATTGTTTGTCACTATGTAAGACTTGTTTAAAATCTATAATGCAATAACGTGATTTTATACTTAATATTCATTCCTACAACACACACACACACACACTTGACTTTTTTCTCCATTTTGAAGCTGGTTTTATTTCCTTTTTTCCTAAGTGAGTGTTGAATGTTGCAGGTTGTAGTAAGGTTGTGGTGTAAGATGTTGTTATGTATTGGTCCTGAAGGCTCGGGCAAGACACTGCTGCTGCGGAGACTTGCTAACCTCACCAAGACTGACCTCAACCTCACCACAGTGCCCACGGTTGGCATGAACATCACCACCATCACACAAGGACCTGACCTGCCCTCCATCAGCATTAGGGAACTGGGTGAGCACTGGGGGGGGGGGAGGGGGGCAGCAGGGTGGGTGTGTCTCCTGTCATCTGGGTTCACTTAGTACAAATTGATGATGGTGATTTTAATGATGATTTTGATGTGTGTGGTACTGTTTGTGTGTATATATAGTTTATGTAGCTAGTTGTTTAAGTGTATTAGGCTCATTCTAGACAGTTTTCAGTTTTTGTTAATTATTTTCAGTTTGGTTAGGAAAGGGATAGGTAGCCTCGCTGTTCCTTCTGTTTTCCTAATAAATGATTATGTGTGGACGTGTTGTGGAAGCTGGAAGTATGTCAATCAGTGCTTAGGGAAACTATACATATTCCCATTATGATTGTTGCATCCTGATTCAAGATAAATACCTATGTTCATTCAATACAGATCATCAATATTATTAGTTATTATCAGTACAGTTGGTTAATATGGCATTACTTTCCTACTGGGCTCTCAGAAGACCGACAAATCGTACCTGTATCGTCACATAACTCTTTTAATTCCTAGCAGTTACATCCTGTTAATATCTATTGCAAATTGATCATAACACCGCTATCGGCTTGTTCTAACTATCATGATTTGAGGAAAGAGCAGACACACACATCTCCCCGTAAAGATCATTCAACTTATCAGGTTTCAAACATTGGATTAGGTTAGAAAAGGTTTGATTTGATTTTTGAAGAATACAAGAAGCAGGCAGGCTGGAGGAAGGCTCATGGCAGGCCAGTCAAGGGATGTGCCACTCAAACCTTCACTGCTGCCTACTCATCTTCCTTATCATTACTTTGTTGTTCACGAGGACAAAACTATTATTTTTCTGATTAGTTTTGATGTGTTTTGTAGTTATGTGTTACTTCTTCTTAATGTAAATCACTTTGGGGAGGCACTGGCCGAGTGATCAGAGCACAGAGGAGGCTAGAAAAGATAAACTAGTGAAATGCGGAAGGAATTCATCAAATCATATCAGAAAAAAAATCTCGTCGAAACCAGTGATAGCCCATTAAGACAAATATACCATCATTATCATCATCATTACTGTTTTTCTTATCATCATCACATCAATTAATCCATGTTCCAGGAGGCAGTATGTCACCCATTTGGCACAGTTACTTTGGAGGTGTTCAAAAAGTGATGTATGTGATTGATGCCGTGAACCTGACGCAGCTGGGAGAGGCAACACTGCTACTCATGGACCTGCTGTCACACCCTAGGATGAGAGCACCACAGGTAGGTCACGCTAGGTCACACTGGGTCACACTTAATGGTAGTGATGTTAAAGCTTTGCCAGGGTTGTAAAGGTTATTTAGCACCTGTAGAAAGCTTATTGATATGCACTACACCTTTTTTCTTCTCATTTGCTACCTTATTGATTTGTTTTAAGATTAATTTTTTTGTGTTTTATTTTCATTGGTGTGTTTTTTTTAATTATTGATGGATTGCATGTTTGTTTTCTGAAGCACAATGTTGTTTTATATATCCAGAAAATAGAGTCTGACTACAATATCTGGATTCTTCACCAATTTTATATTCTCTTCTTTTCAGTGCACTGCGTGATTATGGCTTGTTTCTTGTTACATTGCACATGATTACTGTATACTGGATTTATTTCTGTCACACACACTATCATTTACCTAAACAATTTCAATAAGCCAACGTCAATTCTCTTAAACCTAATAACAGTGAGGTGAATCAGCCCAGTGTTGAGCCAGTGTGTCTACCAAAACAGTGAGAGTGGCTGGCTGTCTTTATCTATTGTGATTAGAAAAAGACAGACCTGGTTGTGAAGTGTATATTTAATGTGAGTTTGAACTTGTTCACCATAACAGTAATAGTGAGAGTCAAGAAGCAGTGAAATAGTGAAGTGTTTCATCGTTTACTGTGACTTTGCTCCCTTGACAATGCCTGTAGGAGGGTTCTCTCGGACAGTGGTGGTGAGGGAGAGCTCAGCCCGCCACTGCTTCCTCTCCTTACCCCGTTCCTTGGCCATGCTAGTCCTGCCTGTTCAGACCCCAACATTCAGCCTTGTAGACACTGACAGGAACAGGCTGCTGCTCTCCTGGGCGAGTGAGGTCCACAGCTACTCAGGCACTGATGGAGGGATGAGTAATGAGGTGTATGTGAGTAGAGAAGTGTTAAGGGAGAATGGGATGCAGGATGGAGTCTCAGGGGTGTTGACGCAGGTTGCAGTGCCGCCGCAGTGCTCTAGTGTGAGTGCCTTGGTTGGCTCTCTGGACCAGTGGGAGGTGCTGGCACTGAATGCTGAGGTGGCACAGGTGGCATTCTTGAGCCAGGTGCGTGTGGTAGGCTTAGGGCAGCGCGTTCCCCTGTGGCTGGAAGGTGGCGCATGTGTCACCCTTAAAGTGGTTGGTCTTGAGCCTCCTGTGTCCCACCTCACCCTCCACCCCATGAGTCAAGTGGAGGTGTTGCCGCCCTCCGAGGATAAACACTCTCCTACGCACACTGCACTTAACTTTGCACCTTCAGAGCCTCCTACACACACCAACACACCGGGGGAAGAACAGCACAAGGAGAAAACTAATGCAGAAGGACAGTCAAGGGATGCACTGACACAAATCCTTCAGTTCATGGTAGGGAAACTGAAGGATAGAAGAGCCATGCAGAGTGATTTCCCCATCAGGCAGGATGTTCGTCTGGGTGCCCGAGTGGTAGGATTACCTCACCTGATGGTAGACTCCTTAGGAAGCCTCGCCCGCCATCCATCCTTGGTCATAATTAATAAGGACAGTGTCTCTGGTACTGTTTTGACCGACCGAGTGAGTTTCCTCGCCAGCATCTGTGTCATTAAGTCTCCAAAAGATATTGCAGAAGAAGAGAAAAAATCTAGCAGTGAAAATAAGCAAGATAAGAGCTCCAGGGAACTCTCAGGATGTTTTGTGTGTACAGTCATTGTTTGGGAGAATTACATCACTAAAAACACCATCCAAGGGAGCCACGTGAAGGATGTGAGTGTAGCTGTAAAGGGCGGCAACTGTGTTGTTCCTAGTGGGCTGAGGCGACTGATGAAGCTGAGTGACTTCACCATCATTGAGATCCAGACATCAGACATCACCACCAAGACTGCACCTGTGTGTGTTGATGTGCTGGCCATCACACCCAACACTGACGCTGCAACACACTCACCAACACTCCTGCACAAGATCAAAACAATGGTCAAGAATCTAACTGATGAGTGTCCAGTCGTCATCAATGAAAACACACTGTTGGAGGTCCAGCTGGATGATGGTAAAGTGATTGATGTGCTGCTGAGGACGAGAGATGGTGTGTCTCTGCAGCTGACCAGGAAGTCTGCTGTTCTACTGGATGTCACAGCACTGAAGGAACCCCCTGACATCCCACACATCTTAGGCTCAACACATGACCTCACAACATGTTACCAAGTCAAGTATCCTTACGTGGGGGACCAGGAAGCCTTGCACAGACTAAGGAAACACATCCTCTTTTCCCTTGTCAGGTGTTCAAATGTTGGGCCTCAGTTTGGTCTTCTTCAGGGCAGCAGAGGCTCAGGGAAAACAAGTCTGATGGAGTCCCTGATGGAGAGTCTTCCTAAACACCCTCACCACGTACACTGCAACATCATCAGCCTCAAGGTGCTCAAGGGGAAGAAAGCTGAGACTATAGAGAAGAAGCTGCAGGTAGCGTTCCGAGAGGCCATTTTCCGGAGACCATCAGTAGTGTTCCTTGATGATCTTGATAGCCTGGTGCCGTGTGCTGCCTCGGAGGAGCAGCACGAGTCTGGGCCGCTACACACCTACTCCATGCAGGTGGTGACGGTGTTCAAACTCATCCTGGACCAGCTGAAGAAGTTCCTGAGTGGTGAATCAAGTGGTGTTGTGGTTGTGGCATCATGTGGTAGCAGGTCAGGCATCCATCCCCTCCTGGTGAATCCTCAAGGCTGCCACTACTTCCCCTGCACGTTCACCATCCCTCCCCTGGGCCCTGATGGCAGAGTAACAGCCTTCCGTGCCATGCTCACCAACCACATCACCAACCACACGGGGCACCAGGCACCACCACACACCAAGGCACCATCACCACAAGGCACCACTCAACTCCATCAATACTTGGCACTGGAAAATAAATTACTCGCCAAGTGTACGGAAAGTTTTACCCTTCCAGACCTGAACCACCTTGCGCTGAGGACCTACCTGTGTGCATGTGACAGGTGGAGGCTCAGGGCAAGGGTGGAGGGGAACAAGGGTGTACAAGGGGGACAGGCTGCATCCAGGAGGGAGGATGGAAAGGTGCTGGATAGTGACCTGGAAACTGCACTCCAAGGATACACTCCACTGGCACTAAGAGGTGAGGGCGGAGGGACTGGTGTCATCATCATTGTCATCATCATTGTCATCATCATTATCATCAACATCATCTTCATCTTCATTTTCATCACTCATTTCCATATACGTATTGGATAAAAAAAATGTTTGATTCATGTTTTGATATAAACATTCTAACAAAGTACAAAATTATTATCTTCATCATTATCATATCTTCTTAAAATAAGAATAGACAGACCATCCAAATTTATTCACTCTGTTGTTTTATTGTATTTTGTGAAACATTTGCAAAGAAATTCACTAATATTTATCAGAAAAAATTGAATAAGAGAGAAACTTTGTAACTGTAAATCATGAAGGCATCAACACCATCCCTCACTCACCTCAACACCACCCTCCCAGGCCTGAGTCTGTCTGAGAAGAGCAGCCGGGCGGGAAGGCTGGGTGTGGGTGGGCTGGCAGAGGCCCGGACGGTGCTGGAGGAGACTCTGACCTGGCCAGCTGCCCATCCAACCTTCTTCAGCAAAGTGAAGCTGCGCCTCAGGTCTGGTGTGCTGCTGTTTGGCCCTCCAGGCTCAGGCAAGACACTGCTGGCACACTCCATTGCTGCCGAGTGTCAACTTAACTTCATTGCTGTTAAGGTGAGTCTTGTGTGTTTAGGGTGAGAGGGAAGAGCACAGTGCCTCTATTTGAGATACTGTGATAGACTATCCAGACAAGGAGGAAGTTGTGTTGTTAGATTTCCAGTTATAATGCATCATAGGAATACAAGTTTAGATTAATAGACTGAAGGCATGTGTGGGTAGAGGTGACATTACCAGTATTATTTTAGCTAAAAGGATTAGTTTGATAGATTTCTCACTTATACAAACGTTTCTGTAGCATAGTTCTAAGTGTGTGTCATACTTACTGTAACATAATGTATTCTCTGTATTATATGCTGTTGATAAGTGATATGTTGAGGTGTTATACCTGTAATATCTAAAGTCTAATACATAACTTTTCCTGTGTTAACAATTACTTTCACACACTCACACACACACAGGGGCCAGAACTGCTGTCCAAGTACATCGGAGCGAGTGAAGAGGCTGTCAGGGATGCCTTTGAGAGGTAAGTAAACACCCTTCACTATATAAACAATTACATGTATGCCAAGAGTCTTATGTTTGGCAGATTTACAAAACCAAATTTTCTGTTCCATCAAGAATCATAAAACTCCCTCATTCAGATCACTAGACAACACTCCCACACCCTTCCATCATCAACCTTCACTTCCCTTCCTGCCTTCACCCTCCAGGGCTGCCAGTGCCAAGCCGTGCATCCTGTTCTTTGATGAGTTTGAGTCCATCGCGCCGAGGCGAGGCCATGACAGTACTGGTGTGACGGACCGCGTGGTGAACCAGCTCCTCACACAGATGGATGGGGTGGAGGGATTGTCGGGGGTGTATGTGTTGGCTGCTACTTCCAGGCCGGACCTCATTGACCCTGCGCTACTAAGGCCAGGTGATGCAGTGCTAGTGTTTTATTTATATATAATACAGTAGAGTGTAGATTACTTGCTTTGTCAGCTTTGTACTTTTAGAATTGATTTAATGGCCTTGTTTTTGCTGTCCTCTTTCCTTTTCCCTGTGTTTTCCATTTGTTGTCCTCTCAATCTCTTTCTCTTCATTTATCTTTTCTCTCTGTATTCAGTATTTGTTATGACTGGAGATTACGACATTTTTACATCCATGTCTTCGCTATATATTTGGTATATTAGTTTAAATTATTTGCTATCTATTAAGAAACCAGACATCTAGTATTTTTCTCAACCCTATATACACATCTAGGTAAGAATAGAGGACCTCCACTAAATTTCCTTCCACAGACACACACGCAAACATAAAAGAAGATTGCTGTACTTGGTTTATTTATTTATTTTTCTTCCACAGGGCGGTTGGACAAGTGTGTGTTCTGTCCCATACCAACCCACAGTGACCGGGTGGAGATTCTGCAAGTCCTGAGCCAAGACATGGATCTGGGGGAGGAGGTAGACTGGTGTCAAGTAGCCGACCTCACAGAATACTTCACTGGGGCTGACCTGCAGGGCCTTCTCTCCTCTGCCCAGGTGTTGGTGGGTCAGGAGGCTCTGGGGGACAGCCTGTACGAGGGCATCATACCAAGTGAACAGAGGAGGGATGCAGGGGAGTCTGATGTGGAAGGAGACTCGGATCACGGAGAAGAGAATGAGTTGATGGAAGCCGAGAGGGACTATTGTGTTCAGTCTGAAGGAGAACTTACAGCCGCTGATTCCTATAGTAGTATTAAGGAGGTGGTGTTTGAAGACAAGGGAGAGAAAGTGATGTATAAGGAGAGAGAACCTTCCACCATTCCAAAATTTTCCAGGGAAGAGAATACAGTTTCCAGGGAGGTGAAAGAGGACTCATCAACTTCCAGAACAGTTAGGAAGCCACAACCTTCATCTCTAGTACAGTCCAGTCCAGGAAGCCATCCAGACCAGCCAGACTTCAGGGTGTATTACAGGCACATCCTTGCAGCTCTGAGGGAAGTGAGGCCATCAGTCACTCCGGCAGAAAGACAAAAATATGAAAAATTATACAGGAGTTTCAGTAAATCGAGGGAAGGAAACTTTGGTCAGCCGTCACCAGGGAAAAGAGCAACATTAGCGTGATGGGAGAGTTGATAATGATGATGAATGTGAGGTGGTGTTGTCTCAAGACTTGTGCAATTTATATTCTCATTCTCAGATTTATAAGATGCCAAAATTAGTGGATGAAAGGAAGGAGGGATTTTATAGAATACTTTTTGTTGATGATATTTTTGAAGGTGCACAAAGTTGAATATTATATGCATTATAAGCAATGTGATATCTATTTATATATGTGATGGGCATTAAGGGTAAGAAGGGTTTATATGTTCTTGTTGAAATATATATAGAATTTAGTTAATTTTGTTAATGTTTAAAACTTTATTGTTGGTGTAATATTTAAAGAGTTGTGTTGAATGTAGTTTTTACATTGTTTGTTTTCCTTTTTTGCACTGGCTTTATGCTTTCTATCAAGCTTTGGCACTTTAATTACTTTTCACTAATTCTAAAGCAGTTTTTTCAGTTCTCAGCAGAGTTAAGTTGCTCAACCTTACTGGGATATGAATGTTGGAATAAACAAATCAGAAATGATGAAAGGTTTGGTATTTTTACCTCAATTCAGTGATCTTCAATTGGGTATTTGCAGTCAATTCAGTAATTTTCTATTCATTAATTGTAATTGTAATTGTAATGTGGGGGGAGGGAGGAAATGTGCCAGGCAACAAAGGCCATATAGCACTCATTAATTGTAAGTTTATCTATGCTTAATCTGATAACCTAATTACCGCTACCTGAAGATGGCAGGCATTGAATTAAGTACAAACACATCACTGACTGACCTCACTAAGAATAGATTGAATCATATAACATGTTTTCATTAATTAGTTCATTAATCTCAACCTACATGAAGGACAATAAGGTTGGTAGAGTAATGTAGATTTCATAGAACATCACACAGTATCAAACAAACAGATACCATTCTATTTATTTCACACCTAAAATTATCTCACATTGCCTCCCTCCTTGTTCCCAGGTTGCCATCGTGCTTAACAAGACAGATGGGCCCATGAGCCGGGGTGTGAATGAGTTGCTGGCTGTCATGCGCTACGATGCCCTGCAGGAAAAGGTGCCACAGAAGCTGGTCACCTTTGAAGTGAGTGCCCTGGCCTGCAAAGGTCTGCGTTCCCTCCTCAAGTGGATCACCGGGGAGAAGGAGAAACCATGAGTGTAGATGGCTGGGTGGAGTCCATTGTTTTATTGTGGTTGTTTGTGATTATTTAGTTATGTATTCAAATCCTTTTTTTATTTAACTGTATTCCTGGATTTATTTATCTTTTCTATTTGAGACAAACCACTTTTTGGGAAGGGTTAAATAAAAGTGATTGTTATTATTGTTTTTTTTGTTTGTTTTTCCATTTTCTTTACTTGTATGGCTGAGGAGTGGTTTGTGTTGAAATGTTGATATGTTAAAAGTTACTTGTTTTGAGATCTTTGTATAGTACTGACAAAAACTGTTCTGATGCATTTGTTATACTTCAGACTATTTATGTATCATCTAAATTTGTGTTGATAATAAGCAATAAGTAGTGTAATAACTATTGTGACAGTGTATGTAGAATAATGATGATGTTTTGGTCCTAAGATGTTTTTTTTTTTTTAACATCACAAATATGACTGACACTTACACAGCCTTGCAATAACAGTAGGATTTAGATACGTATTACCCATTAATTATTTTGTAGGTTAAGAATTTCATGTACCTGATGACTTATTTTGTACTTCCAATGCACCGTCCATCTTAACCAATAACAAAATAAAACACTATCAAATATATCAATTTTTATTACGTATATATATTTTTTCTGTAGTACTGATTCTACAATGGGGTTTTCTGGCATACAAAACACTTCCTATGTACAACCAAGAGAGGGAAGGATGGGGGGGTGGAGGAGGTGATGGTGGTGGTGGTGTGGTAGGATGGGAATAGGATGCAGTAAGGATAGGTCAGGATGGGGTGTAGTGGGGTGGTGTCCTGAGGTTATTGGGGATGATGAAATACAGCTTCTGAGGTGCTAGAAATTATGTGATCTAATTGGGTTGTTAGGGTCAAACAACTTCGGATCCTTGAGGAACTCCACACTTTTGAGCATCACCGCCATGTATCCTGTAAGAGAAGAAGGAGATGAGAATACTGAGAGTGATGTAGCCAGATATTAGTTACTGGTTCATCTACTTAATTACTTGGTCTACCTATTCTACCTACGTATACCTACCTTACTCTACCTATTCAATTCATATTTCTCTCTATGCTACCCTTCCCTTCTTCCCTCTAATCACCTGCACTTCTACTCATATCCACTGTCTTCTCCAGCTGGTCCTGCCTCTTCCTGCATAGGCGTGTAATGTTCCTGCCGTACAGCTTGCCCGTGTAGGGGGAGATGAACTGGGACAGGAGGCGCACGTTCTTGTAGTCGAGATGAATGTTGTATTTACACAGCAGGCATTGTACCTTCTCTCTCTCGTATGGGTTGGACATGGCTACAGGCTGAAGGGGGGAAGGATGGGGAGTCATGTTATGGGTGAGAATGGAAGGAGAGAATGATAATGAATGGTTTTGTGGTGTTTGGTGTGGTTGGGGATGAATGACTTCCACGCCAGAATGAAGAGAAGGCAGGTTGTAGACTTTGAAAATGTTTTGAGGTACCTTTACGCCGTTAATATTATTTTGCCCCTGGTTATGTATATAGTAAAAAAAAAAAAAAATCCAAAATAATGATAGTTAAACATTTGTATAGTGGCTTAAACTACAATAGAACCATAACAAATAATCCCTCACCATGTCATCCTTGAGTAGCTGCTCCAACTTGTCCGAGTCGAAGGTAACATCCTCTTGGTGAGTGCGAGAGCCATCCTCACCCCCACCAGTGCTGCAGGATACACGCCCACTGTCTGTAAGGTAAAGGAGGGAGGAAGAGGCATGAGATAAAGATTAATTTTCATATTCATAAGACAATAGATTAAATGAGGGTAAGAGGAGGTATGAAATGAGGAAATAAGGAAATAGATCGAGTGACAGTACAATACTATACAAATAACAGGACAATTGTAGGCTTGTTAAATGTTTTGTGCACTGGTAATTAGACTTTCTTTAGTCTGTTCTTTTTACATTAGCACACATGAGTATTGGGAAAGGTGATCCAGGTGACAGTAATGAAGACTACCTTACACACGCCTACAACACAACACATGTGATACACACACAAACACTTCACTTGCCTTCTCTTAATGTGAGGATAATACTATAATACTAACTTACATACAATACTAGGTGGCCGTAGGTAGGCTGGGTGGGTGGATATATAATTTTTCAGTGAAGAAATAATTCGTCTGCTGAGAGCCATGATGCCGAGACTCAAGTAAACGCCTAAACAGTAAACACTCACTGCTAGGGAAGGAAAGAAGATATTATATGATTTTATGGAAAGAGAGAGTGAATTATTATATGTTTTTATGTTCTTATGGAAGGAAAGAGGAAATTCTGTTTTTTTTTTTTATGAAAGGAAAGAGTGAATTATATGTTTTTTATGATCTTATGGATGAAAAGAGGAAATTATATGGATTTAATATATCTTAGATGAATATGTGCAAATTATGTTGGGAATATCATATAGATAGTAAATCGTAAGTGGTAGAAATTACACTAAATTCGTTCAAGAAATCGCTAACAAACACATATGTAATATTGATCTTTTATTTCTATACACTATGATGAATGGTTATATATGACATGTATGATATTTATTAACAGTTTATATATGCATTGTACAATATAACAATTTAAAATGAATTCAAAATGCATTAGTTTAGTTTGTTATTTGATGAAGCTGACCAAAACAAAGCTTACCACCCACGGCAAAAATACATTAATAAATATTGAATAATCCGACAACTATAACAACTTTCCGATCACATTACACACAACCAATAACCATATAATTAAACAAAAAACACGATAGTATATAGTATAATTTTTTAACACTATCATAACTCAAAGTAACACGTAATCTATAAACAATATCCATCTTAAAGAGTGTTGTGTGAGTTCATTTAACTTGAGCCTTGTGGTGGAGTAACTTTAAAGCCTTATTAACTCTCATTACTCCATTATTCCACCTTGCATCCACTTAACATCCACCTTGGGAGCACAAAATGGCACAATGGAATTAATAGTGAATGGTGTAAGAACGTGAGGCGAGGTAGGTGGAGGGAGAGAGGGCGGGAGAGGTAGAGAGAGTGGAGAGTGTGGTGTTGGGTGGACGCTAGGTGGACGCTGTGGTGTTGTGGTGGTGTTGGTGGTGTTGCCTCGTTAATGGCTAGTACTTCAAGGGTGGGTGGTGCTTGGTGACCCCTGGGTGGTGGTGGTGGTGGTGATGGAGGTGATGGAAGGGGAAGGTGGCAGCTCAGCTCATTCCATGGTAGTGATGGCGTGGTGTGGTGTGGTGTCGTGTTGATTGTGGTTGTGATGTTCGTGTGTGTGGTGTTGTGGTGTGGTGTTGATTAAAGTGTTATGGTTGTGGTGTTAATTTAAGTGTTGTGGTTGTAGTGCTCGTGTGTGTACGTGTGTTTGTGTGTGTTGTATGGTGTTGATTAAATCGTTGTGGTGTTCTTGTGTGTGTTGTGGTGTTGATTTAATTGTTATGTTTGTGATGTTGATTAAATCGTTGTGGTGGTGGTGGTGGTGGTGTGTGTGTGTGTGTGTGTGTGTGTGTGTGTGTGTGTGTGTGTGTGTGTTAAATTGTTATGCTCGTGTTTTATGATATATAGTTGTGGTTTGATAAGTTATTCATTGTGGTTTGTTTCAGTTTGTTATTTTTATTTATGGTATTACTTCATTTTTCAATGTTGATTTGTGTTCCTGATGTATAATTAGTTTGTATAATGTGTAGTTTTAACCAATCAATGTATTTCTCGTACTCTTTATGTGTTTTTCAGTTGATTTTGTTAATGTATTGCTTGATTTTACCCTTTATTTCTGTTGCAAAGCTAGGCAAGTCAAATAAATAAGTCAAATAAATAAGTGAAGTTAAATGTGTTATGTGGGACCATAGTGTAGTGGCAGGGCAGGGAAGGTGGAAGGTGGTGACTCTTATATGTGGGCGAAAAGTCTTGTGGGCAAATTGACTTGTGGGCGAATTGACTTGTGGGCGAATTGACTTGTAGGCGAAATGACCGTAAACCTAGGCGTGTGGTATCTATCTCTTTGTATTAACCATTTCTAGCATGTATACTTATATAGATTTACTTTTGCATCATTCACATTGCATCTGTTCAGTCGTTAGGAGGTTATTAAATGGCATTAGATTTAGTTTTGAAATATTGACTTCCCACTGGTAAAATAAGTTTGTTGAGGAAGAAGAATTACATTAGGTTACATAGGAAGAATAGATACCAGGAGGCCTTTTGATGTATAATGAGGATATCTAATGAACTACATACTACTATAATGAAACCACATTCGGGAGGTCAAGGATAGAATAGAGCGAGGATTTCTTGCTTTCACTTCTCTCTCCGACAATAGATGGAAGGATAGGGTGAAGGAGTACATGCATGAAAGAAGTACTGATAGGGAGGGAGGGATTGAACTAGCAAGGAGGGAGGGAGTTTATAGATAGGGAGAGATGGAGGGTCTTTTGCCGTGACCAGCCTATTGAGGGAACGTTTCTGGAGGGAACGAGGCGTCAGAAACTATATATAGATAGATAGAAATGGAAAAGTTGTAATATGTTGTCTGTTGCATCTAACTTTCTGTCCTCGTAGATTGCAGATTCAGTGTTTTGAATTATAATACCAAAAATAATAAAAAAAAAACAGAGGTGATAATGATGGTTATAAATATATTGATAAAGATAGAAAAACCCGACAATAACTGTGATGGTTCCCCGGCAGATGTTAGAAACCTTGCAGCAGAAGGAACCATTGTCTGAATTTGTGGACGTAGCCGAGAGGAACCGCAAGAACCAGGACCACGGGGCAAGCCGAACCGACAGACTGAAGTGAGTGGCGGCTGGGATGATGTTATGTGTTATGTTGTCTATGTAGCTATCTATCTATGTTGTTCTCTTCTCTTCATCACTGTTTCTTGTTAGTTTTTCTTCCTTTTTCTTGTTCTTCTTGTTCATGTTCTTGTTACTTTGTTCTTTTTTTCCTTTTCTTAGTGTTTTTTTTCTTGTTCAGATCTACAATTGGATTTATTTTGGATTTACCATTTTTTTCCATTTGCTTTCTTCATAAAATCTATCATATGTAGGTATTATTTTTTTTCCCTAGTCTGTGTGTTCCTTTCCTCTACATATACAAAGCATTGAGTAAAGTAACATAATCAGAAATACAAACTGCAATACAAGTCATCAGTTCAATGTTTTCTCTCCATAATATATCATTGTAAAGACATGTTATTTATATATCCTCAAAGTCATGTCATTTCTTAAAAAAAAAACTGTTCTGTCAGATAAATAAAATAGAAAAATAAGAGAAAGTGATAATGTAGGAATCTAGACGTGTGTTCAACTACGTAATAATAATGTCTTTACTCCTACAGTCAAGATGAGGAGTTTGCCGCTGCACAGGAGGAGTGGGATGCTGTGCAGTGTGTGGAGCCCATCCTGCGCTCGCCCCACAAGGACAACTACCACAAGAGTCCTAAGAAGTACATTGACAGCTCCTCCTCCTCCCCCGCCAAGACTCCCTCCAAGCCCCCACCTGTGCTGCCTCCCACAGTCCGGGTGACCCCCCACACGGACTTTGATGAGGTGTGGGGCTACTTCACCCGCCAGGATATGAGTCATGTTATGGTGAGTATAGTGACCTTTATATCTCATTAAATAGATACCATGATTAAGTGTTTAGTTTTAACATTATTTAGTTATCAGTAACAATATAATGGGATAATTAGCTCATCACACTTCTTAGGTGACATTTAGTATTGTATTATTTATTGTTGTTGTTTAATTTTGTGTATTTTTTTTTTATCGTACATAATTTGTTTGTCTATATCTATGGTTCGTAACTTTTTCTGTCTCGCACTCTTCGGACATTTTCACATCCTCTACAAAAGTAATATATTTGAATCTGGAAAAGTTGAATTTCTTATTAATTTTCTGTAATTGAACCATATACAGTACTGAAGATAAACAAACTGAACAAAAAACAACAACCTTATAACTCACTGCATAAAATAAAATAAAAATGATCATAAACAATGAAAAAAAAGAAAAAAAAGAATCAGACTCTTACCTACAATCTTCATGCATGTACATATTAAGAAAAAACAAACTAATATAATATAGCATAAGCCTCAGTCCACACACACATCCTCCTCAGGGCTCCATCAAACCCACACTGGAGCAGAGGGGTGTCAACGGGCTGTTCCGATCACTCTTTGGACCCAAGAAGCTGAAGGCAGAGCTGGTGGACGAGAGGAACCTTCTATTTGCCATCGCACAATGTTAGTCTAAACACAAGCATAGCATCAAACATTTTATTCACTTTTAAACGATCTCTATTTAAGAAGAAAAATCAAGTAATTAGAGGCGGAAAAGATAGTTATGTTATAGTAGTAAATGAAGTCAAATCTAATTAATCACCGAGACTTACCTTTCCTTCCTTCTCTTCCTCCCTTCAGGTCAGTTCGACAACACAGAGCCAATCCACCTTCAGATCCTGCAGACAGTGTACAAGGTCCTCACCGGCACCAAGATTGACTGTCCTCGCTACGGCAGCCACTGGGATATAATAGGCTTCCAGGTGGGTGATGTGGTGGAGTGGGTGTAGGTGGTGTGGAGTGGGGTTAAGATAGTGTGTTTTGAGTGGGAGAGTAATGAGTGTGTAAGGTTTTAGTGTGGAAGTTAAAATTTTTGTATGTTTTATTTTTGTTCGTGGTGATTTGTCTCTTATTGTATTTAGATGTATAGATGATGTGATTTTATGTTCCTGCAAGAGTTTGATTGTATTATGTGATGATTTACCTTACCTTACCTTATCTTACCTTACCTTACCTTACCTTACATTACCTTACCTTACCTTACCTTACCTTACCTTACCTCACCTTACCTTACCTTACCTTACCTTACCTTACCTTACCTTACCTTACCTTTAGCACAACAATGGTATTCAATTATTCATCTGACTCCATCCATCCATTCATTCATTCATTCTCACTTCATCCTACTCTTCCTTCCTTACCCTCCCTTTCTACCTCACTCACCACCACCACCACCACCACCACCACCACCACCACCACCACCACCACCACCACCACCACCACCACCACCTCACCACCACCACATCAGCCCCTCACCTCCCCTTCCTTCCCCAGGGTGTTGATCCCGCCACAGACCTGCGTGGGGTGGGTCTGCTGGGTCTGGTTCAAGCCCTCTACCTGCTTACCCATGAGTCTCTGCTGCCGCTGGCCCGGGATGTGTTCCGGCTCAGCCACGACCACCACTCACAGTTCCCCCTCATGGTGCTGTCGATTAATGTGACGCGCATCTCACTGCAAACACTGCGCGAAGGATACCTCAATAAGTGCGTGTGTGTGTGTATGTGTGTGTGTGTGTGTGTGTATGTGTATGTAAAGATACCTTAATAAGTGTGTGTGATGCTGTAATGACTCCTTATTTATTTATTATTTATTTATCTTCTTTTTTTTATGTGTGTGTGTATTGTGTTATGTTCTTGTCAATTAACTACTACTATTATTATTGCTATTGTGTGTGTGTGTGTGTGTGTGTTTGTGTTTGTATGGAAATCTTGGTTAGGTTGCTGTTTATATTATTATTTTATTACTATTTACAGCATTAAAGTGTGATATTTTGTACTAAAAATTAATTAAGGACAGTCTTCATAATAAAAAAGTTATATTAATTTCACAGTTTCCTTGATGTTGATGTTTTTTTTAATGGGTATCACTTTCCACTCTCCACAATACATTATTATTATTATTATTATTATTATTATTATTATTTATTTCCCACAACAAAATACATTATAATCATTATGAAACGTAACTGACACTATTAATCCATCACACAATTAGAACAAAATAAGATCAATTAACAACATTATATATCACAATAGAATCCATACAACATGTTAACCCTTGGTGTGACGGTTGCAGGGAGTGTAACAGCCGAGGTAATGTTCGTCACGTCCTCAACCAATTCTTCACTGCTGTACTTTTCCACATTTTCTGGATCTGGAAAACTGAATCCAAGACAATCAAGGACTCCGGCTTCATCATAAAAGGTGCGTGTGTGTGTAGGTGTGTCATTCAAGTGTTGTTTTTATTTTATTTTGTATTGATGTTTTGTGTTGATAGTGTTGACAGAAAACAGATGGATAACTAGGAGTGTGTGAAGATTAAAAGTGGATAATGCATTCATCCACTAACAATGCTTTTCCACCTAACCTAACCTAACCCTCAGATGCCGAAGCGTACTGCAAGCGTAACGTGAAGACAGTGTTACAGAAGCTACAGGTACAGCTGCGTAAATACTCCCACGCAGAGGAGGGCCAGCTGGTGTGAGGGGAGTGCCAGCGTCAGTGCCACTCACACCCTAACGGAAGTATGTGCATCGAGGGTGAGTGTGTGTCGAGGGTGAGTGTGGGATGTGGTCCTTTGAAGTGTGGGCTGCAAGTGTCTTATTCCCTCGCCAACTTGAGTCTTCGAGGAGGACATAGAGATATTATTTTTTCCAGTTACGAGTCTAGTGAGTTGATATGAGGGTGAGGTTTGCATGACATTTGTGATCTGAACCTGATAACCTTTTGTTGGGATAGGCTAGTCCTGCACCTGCCTTGAGTCTTGTGTTCAAAATGCAGTGGTGAGGTAGGGTGTCAGGTGTAGTGTAGAGGAAGAACATGACAAATAGCATGTAAACTAAACTAATACTTTGTGAAGGTGATTTAGTGTTGACTCCTCTTTTTATTATGGTATATTTTTCCTCCTTGTCCCATTGAGTACACAGGGTGGAGGTAGAGTCTCCTTGATGCCTAGGGAGGTGTAGGAGCTGGGGCCTCGGTGACCCCTGCAGGATAGTGTTAGGATAGGTAGGAAGGGAAACACAGATCTTATTCTATCCATGGATGCAAAATGGACATATCTGCATTGGCACAGGACTAGGGTGACATATTCTTAGTGTGATGATGTAAGACAGTGATTGACCTGAGAACTTTCATAAGATTACAATAAGAAGAAGGCTTTATATCATAGAATTTTTGAGAGTTGAAGAGTCTATATATATAATACTGTACGGAGGAGGTATATATTCAAAGTTTATCATGTGATGAGTGTGCTTATATAATGGAACTTTGTGATAACACTGCTGATGCTAATACATGGGACCAGGTGGTGAAAAGTGGGTGCTGACAAACACATTACTATTTATTTGCAATGGGGAATGTATATCAAGGGTGAGGTTACAATGGTGTTCAGGATTGCTTACTGTACTCACTGCCATGTTGAGTCATTTTATGCCCACACAGGAATAACAAGGATGGATAACACGATGATGCTGTGAAATATTAGTTAATGTTCTCATGCTTGTTATCTGTAGAAATGTGTATGTTGTGTGTGCAGTGTTATCTTTATGTCATCTTAAAGCTGTTTGCATTCATACACATTCCTCTTGTGTGGTTGTTTACGTGTGACAATTGTAAACATGTCATCCGTGTTTACCTTTTCAAGTTATGGTTGTTTCTGTATGTTGGTACACACGCATCCCATGTATACCCACCTCAATGCTGTGGTCGTACTCATTCATATGCACATGCATCCTGTGTATACCTGTTGCAAAGCTGTTGTTGTTTACATTCGTATGTACACATATCTCCATGTATACCTATGTGCATTTAGTGGTGCCATTGCAAGATAAACAGCACTTCTAATCACCTTGTTTGTGTGCATTCTGCGGTGTGTTTTTCAAGTACTTAACACCATTTTCACTCGCCATGCATTATTGTGGCACTTTTTGAGATATACTTACAACCATTTCACACTTGCCTTCACAAACTTTTCGGCGCATTACTAATACATCAATGTTTTCTCACGCACTCTTAGCATCTTTTTAGCAAATCATGTTGTTGCTCAAGTAATGGAAATGCTTACTTACTACACAACTACACTGTCAATCGTAATGTTCCGTGCTGCAACAAACAAACTCAAACTCCACCAAACAAACAAACAAGCCTCTCGTAGTGTTTCATTCATACAAACATACTGTCAGCTTGAAGGTGGCTTAGGCCCTCTGTGTTCCTTCAAATCTGTCAGCTTGTCATTGCCTTCTGTGGTCAGCTAATCTATCAGCTATATAGTGTTTAACCTCTCTTTGTCAGCCTGTCAGTACGTCAGCTCCTTGCGGGATGTCAGCAGTCTGTGGGATATGTCAGGATGTATTAGGTAATCATTCCTGTTTTATGTTCCCTAAGGTATAGCTTCTCACCTTTCCCTGGCTTCCCTCTGGTCCCTGTAGCCTTGATGTCCCTGGTAAGGTGAAGGATGGAATTCAATGGGGGTGTGTTATGTGTGTGTTACTGCATCCCCTTTCCCTCCCTCACAATCCTCCCCTCACAATCCCCCCTACAATTCCCCTCCCCCCCCAATCCCATCATGGTACAATTTCAACCAATCGCTGAGAGGTATTTTATGTACAATGTGTTTGGGTGAGACAGACCTTACAATGCTGTGTGTTATATTAAGGTTCTGTCTCCCATCTTCTAAGTGCAAATGGCTGCTTTTCTTTTTCTAGTGTCTCAACCAAAAATAAATCGCATTAGTGTTAAGTTCCCGGCGTTAGGCATCACTGAGGTGGGTGTTGTTTTATTTTTATTTATTTTTATTTATTTATTTATTTTATTTTTTATCATAGGTACTGGTCAAGGGATGGCGAAAATGTGTTTAAAAATGTAATATTCCCGACCTTTTTGTGAGTGTGTTTTGTTTCTCTCTGATCTGTTGTGAAGTATAAAAAAAAAAGGTTTGTGTTGTCTATACTTTAATATATGTGAAGAAAAACAATCTATTAAGTGTGTTGTCATATTTATTAACTCAAGTTGATGGTATTAGTATATATATTTTTGTGAATTAAGACGATTATTGATTGTTATTATTTTTTCAGTATTTTATTTTTTCAGTCTTGTGTGTTGTTTGTTTGTTTTGATGCAGGTATTAATTAGTTGTGAGGTGATTAGAGGTTCAATTATATACGTGACCTCAGTGGTGTTGTAAACTTAAATAGTTCTGATTATTATAGGTTAATTAAGCATAATTAGTGTTTAGGAACGACCCCAGATGTTTCTCTTCTTAGTTGTAATAGTTTTTTAACCTCCTCTGCTCATGCTCATTGAAGACAAGGAAAACGAATGTGTGAAACGAAGACAAATGTGAAGACAGTTAATTAGTTAAGAGATAACAAAAAGATCTCATAGTTGTAGGAAGATGGAGTTTTTTATAAGTAAATGTTGATTCTAATTCTCTTCATCATTCCTTCCTTTTTATTCTTCTATGATTCTCTTCCTTCATTGCCTATCACTATACATGCATCTCTTCCCCTCACGACTAAATAAACATACCAGATTTAAAAAACAACATTCATTTAGACATATCAAGTCACACAATGAATATATAATTGAGAAAATAATTGGGAGATATTATTGATAACCAAGTGTGAGCAGATAAGGTGGAACTTGATGCATATATTGTGATAAATGTTTGCAATAAATGGGTTTGATGTGTGTACAATATTTACATTATCGCTGTGAGGGTTAAGGAGTGTTGGGGAGATACTGATGGTACTGCAATATTGATGTACTACTACTATGATGTACTACTATGATGATGTACTACTATGTTACTATCCATGTGTGATCACCAGTGCATTGTAGAAAAGGATTTGGATTGGGTTGAAAGCTTACTGTTGTGGATTTTATAATGATTTTTTCTTTTCTGTCGAGTTGAAGGATCGTAATTTATTTGTTATATTTTATCCATTCATCCATCTTTCGGTGTTTTTATTTCTGCAGAGTTGAAGGATAATGATAATCAGAGTATTTTCATTTTTTTTATGCATCAATCCATCTGTTTTTATTTCTTCAGAGTTAGATAATAATAGTTTTTAATATTTTTTTATCTATCAATCCATCTGTTTTTTTTTTTATTTCTTCAGAATTAGATAATAATAATAGAGTATTTTCATTAATTTTATACATCAATCCATCTGTGTTTTTATTTCTTCAGAGTTTGATAATAATAATAGAGTAGTTTTTATTATTTTTTTATTCGTCTCCCAGTAAGCTTTGCCAGACTGTACATATCCTTGTTCTTGTCCTTGTGATGGTGTGTCTTTCTTCCCTTGTGAGCGTGTTGGTGTTTACATCCAGACTACCGTGAGCCCTTCCCTTAAATAGGATTCCTGGTTGATTAAGAATTTTTAATTATATAAGCTATTCATGTTTTATTTTTTGATTTGTTTTATAGCTTGATTAATTTACGATTTTATTTTTTTGGGGGGTATTTCGGTTTTGAAATAATGTGGATAAAGATAAGGGTTTGTGTATGTGTGTGTGTGTGTGTGTGTGTGTGTGTGTGTGTGTGTGTGTGTGTGTGTGTATGTGTATGTGTATGTGTATGTGTGTGTTCATAGGTTCCAAGTGTCTGTGATGACATCGTGGTGCTGAGATGAAGCATTTGTAAAATTTAAGTGTCAGGGAAATGTATTACTTTGAGTGTTGTTCATTGTGTTGTGACTATAACCATTTTGTGACTATTATTACATGAGGTTGGATTCATACATTCATGTACTCTCAAAAATTTAGAGTCTAACTGAAGAAATTTATAACTATCTATTAGCATGAATTCTTATCCAAAGTGAAAATATTTGTTTGTCCATTTAAAGTATGTATGTAGAAGTTCCACTGAAGTGTTGGTGTCTGGTTGTTAAGTGTGTGTGTGTGTGTGTCTGTGTGTGTGTGTGTGTGTGTGTGTGTGTGTGTGTGTGTGTGTGTGTGTGTGTGTGTGTGTGTGTGTGTGTGTGTGTGTGTCATCACCACCACCACTACTGCCAGGGACACTACTCATGTCCCTACCTGCTGTTATACTGTGTGTGTGTATGTATGGATGGATGGATGGATGGATGGATGGATGGATGGATGGATGGATGTATGTATGGATGTGTGTGTGCGTGTGTGCGTGCGTGCGTGTGCATGTGTAGTGGTCTCCCTTTGTTCCCATACCAAAGTTCCACTGTAGTGTTGACTACACGCTTCTTAGCCAGCTTTATGTGTTGACAAATTTGTACTTAGTACAAGAGGTGTGTGTACTTCTTTTAGGTCGACTTGTAAGAGCTTGTTAGCCTGTGCACTTTAGTTTTGTTTTGTTTAGTATTAATGACGTGATGATTGTTGCAGAAAGAAAAGACATCCACTCGTGTGGTGGGACACTGTGTGGCAGTGTTGTGTGTGTATGTGTGTGCGTGTGCGTTCGTGTATGTGTGTGCGAGTGTGCTTGTGTGTGCGAGCGTGCTTGTGTGTATGTGTATACACACCTGCACCTCACTACCTGTGCAATGACCACCAATACTACCTGTAGTGACCCCAAGACAACACTTACCCATGTTACCTTAATGGCACAGGCTGGCCCTCCACCCTGCCATGCCATGCCATGCCCTGCCCTGCCCCTCTGGCCAGTGACATGGGTGACTGGGGTGCCCACACACCATCCCCCCCCTGCCCCCTGCCTCCCCCCTAAGGCCCACCTGTTGATGCATAACCTGTGTTGAGAGTGTAGCAGTAAAACAAGATTGAGTGACGCACCAAGTGGATCAATGTAACACTTGTAATTAAAGTGAATGGTTGTAGGGGGAAGGTGGTGTGGTAGTGGCATGTATACTGTATTGGTTATCAGTGTGGTGTTTGAAAGTGTTGTGTGGTGGTGTGGTGGTGTGTGGGCCGTGAAGCAGCACCACACCATGGCCAGGGGGGTGCGGCGGCACCTGCTGATACCCTACCCATCACCATGTGTCAATTTTCATCTTTGTATATTAAAACACAGGCACAATATACGGGCTTATTTTATTTATCCTTTACTGTATAAGGGAAGTACATGGTGTATCTGATGCTAGTATTGTATTTATTTATCTAGTGTGTATATGTGTGTGTGTGTGTGTGTGTGTGTGTGTGTGTGTGTGTATATAATATCTTGGTTCCCTTAATTAAACATTCATTAGGTACACTTGAATACAGTTTAGTGACTTAATTTCTCTTTACTGCAACATTTTTAATAATTTACTGCTATTGTTTACATAGAACAAAACATAATAATAATAAGTTTCGTATTAATCAGTTATATTTCACGTTCTTGTTCAATTTATTCATTCTTGTTGACAGGAATAGCATACAAAACCATTAGAAAGTAAATAAAATACGTATACAATATTTGATCTTTGTAGCATTTCAATTTTGTCATTTTCATAGTTTGTTTATTTGCCTTAATTAATCTATGTTGAATATTTATTTATAATTATTACATTGAGTAGGTCCAATAACAATCCAAGACTTATTACTAACGTTACATAATTAGTTACATTATAGTTAGCAATACAGTTCCACATAGATTACATTATATACAACTTGGAAATATGAAAATAATATTCTACCATTACTTAACATTCACTTTTCATACATAAAAAAAAGTCCTGAATAAAAAAAATAAATAGGATGTTATTTTGGATAATATGCGAATCGTTTTAAATATACAAAATTTTTATATATAAGTGAATAATAGGTGTGTACGATATTTTTTAATAATGTACGATGCCATTTTTACAGCGTCAGTTAATTATGCGACAGTGAGCGGAGGTGTTGCATGTATTGTGTTGCGTGGTGTTGCGTGAAGATTATTACATATCACCTCAAGGAAAAGAACTCCACACCATACAAGGTAAATATAAACTATAAGTAGAATCTGTTTTATGTGATTAATTTAAAAATGTTCGGGAATAATGTAATGGGAGACGAAGGGAGGGAAGGAAAAAGGGAAGAGGAGGAATAATTGGATTTATTTAAAGTTTAATTACTAGTTTGCTTCCTCATGACTTAATTGGTATTTGGACTTGAAAATACTAGTTATAAAAATGGAACCAGCATTCTTAGGCACGCCAGCCATTATTAACATTACAAGTCTAACGATGTAACGAGGCTATTACGTTTAAACAAGGTGAAATTTATATAATCTAAACTGCATTCACGGAGGATCTGCAAATACAAATGAATATTAAGAATGTAAGATATTTTTGAATTGTACGAAACATTTTGAAGATAAAAAATATATATAAGTGAATATTATGAGTGTACGATATTTTTGAGTGATGTACGACGCCATTTTAACAGTTCAGTCAGTTAATTATACGACAGTGTGTGGAGGTGTTGCGTGATGTTGCGTGGTGTTGTGTTGCGTGCGTATTAGTACCTATAACCTTAAGGAAAAGACGAAAGATTTGCAAATACAAGTCAAAACGTGTTACAATTTTGGTAGTTGATTATATTCGTGTCAAGATGAAATATATCGTAGGAAGCCATGAAGGGTGTGAAAATACGCGAAATGTATAGACGTACGAAGTGTGGCTGGTTATCTATGAATAGTTAACATTCTTCCTGCCCACCACTTGTATTGTCGTTGGTAGTGTCCTCGGCAGCTCTGTAGTTGAGCACGTAATACTTCTTCATCACATTCCCTAAACCAACCTTGTCCAATACTTCTGAAATTTGTGAAGGCTGGTGATGTGGGACGCGGACGCACCCTCGGAGAACTTGTGCTGCTCTGCGATGGACGGAAGAGTAATGTGGATGTCGTCACTAGGATCTGAATCATGGTTAGCTTCATTGTTTGCAGGTTTGGAGTCCTTGTGTTGGTTGTGTGTTGTGTTAACAGGTGTGCGACGCTTCATTACCTTCTTACTTATTTATAATGACAGTTGTAGAGTTTAATTAGGTCTATCAGATGCTGCAATGCTATTTCCAATATCTCTAATGGCTTTCGAGAAAATTAAGAAGAAATTTATGTTTTGGAAAAAAAGATTCAGTTTAGTTTTACTGCGTAATTATTAGTCATAGAACAAATATTCATTATGACAATTGTAGGGTTTAATTACACTTATACCTGTGTCGACGTAGCCTCTCGTGTACTACTGGTGAGAGAGATAGATAGATAGATAGAGAGAGAGAGAGAGAGAAAAAAAAAAAAGTTAATTATGCTAGAAAAACTTGGATAGAAAATAAATCCTTAACTATAGCTTAAAAAAGTGGCTCAAGGAATTAAATAAAGGCTGTCAAGGGGTTTCAGTAAGGCTTAAATGTTGTTACTTCTGTCTGTTTGTCTATTTGTCTGTCTATCTATCTGTCTGTCTATCTACCCATCTATCTGTTTATCAGTCTGTCTTTCAATCTGTTAGCTCGTCTATTTGACTATATATGTATGTATGTCTATGTGTAGGTATGTATAGCTGTATACATATGTGTGTGTCTCCATCTGTCTATCTTTATCTAATCTATTCCTTACGTCCACCAGTGTACCTATAAATCCCTGTCTACCGTCTCTCCCTCCATCCATCTACCTATCTACCTCCATCACGTGATTTTTACCTCCCCTTATTTTTTCCCCTTGCTATCGGGCGGAGTGTTGTCGGGTCATTGGGATAATGGAGGCGCTAATGGCCAACAGGGGGATGGGGATCGACGCCCCCTCTGACCTTTCTCTCTCTCTCTCTCTCTCTCTCTCTCTCTCTCTCTCTCTCTCTCTCTCTCTCTCTCTCTCTCTCTCTCTCTCTCTCTCTCTCTCTCTCTCTCTCTCTCTCTCTCTCTCTCTCTCTCTCTCTCTCTCTCTCTCTCTCTCCAGTCACCATCATCCAATCGAGGAAGTGAATACTATGTTACCAATTAACCATATATCATTATACACATTTAGTTCAACAGTATTAGTTCCATGGTTAGGTTAGGTCATCGTTACACTCTGAACCACTTGTTAGGTAGTTCTATATCTTGTATGTAAGTGTGTATGTATGTATGTATGTATTTACCGCCATTTTGTCTGTATATTTATTTATTTATCAATGTGCTACTATGTGTCTATCTTTTTTTTTTTTATCAATTTATATCTATCTATCTTACGTGTCTGTCTGTGTATTTATCATTATGTTTGTATGGCTGTGTCTATCCATTTGTCTGTCTGCCTATCTGTCTGTCTGTCTGTCTGTCTATCCATCTGCCTGTCTGTCTGTCTGTCTGTTTGTCTGTCTATCCATCTGCCTGTCTGTCTGTCTGTCTATTCATCTGCCTGTCTGTCTATCTGTCTGTCTGTCTGTCTGTCTGTCTGTCTGTCTGTCTATCCATCTGCCTATCTGTCTGTCTGTCTGTCTGTCTATCTATCCATCTGCCTGTCTATCTGCCTGTCTGCCTGTCTGTCTATCT
>JAXIVD010001666.1:0-70000 GCA_036785275.1 Cancer borealis
CCACTGTGGCCAAGGTCTTCGCTGTTACAGTCATGATCTTTACAGTCACATGATAGGATAGGCGAACCAGTTACCTCTTTAATACTAGCCATAGATTCACCATAGGACTCTTCATCAAACAGTTCCGTTATATTGTAATCTTCGTATTCAGTGGGGTTTACGGGTTTAAATTTAAGGGATTCGGTTTGTTTAAGTGTTTTTTTATTGATTATTTTAGTAGAGTCAGTGAGTGAATAGCTCCAGTACGTCAGTAGCACCAGTAGCACCACACGTACCCTTACCATACACAGCCAAGTGTTAGGCATGCTTGTTTAGAATAATAATAATGATAATAGTAATAATGATGATGATAATTAAGCAGCGTCACCGTATTTTCATATTCATGTTTCCGGGTTTCAGTTTTTTTTTCAAGTTTAGTATGTGACATGCAAGTTTCAGTTGACTTTCATATGTATATAATTTTTCTTTTTTTGATATATGCCATATTTAACAGCTATCAGCATTTGGTCTTAATTTCCATTCGGAAAAAAGAAAAGTACACTAGACGCTCGTTTCACATCCACTCTTCAGACGATAGCTTGAGCGCGAATATTAATGAGCTCTCTTTAATTCTAATTGAACCCATATAATTTTCCATAATCACTGCGAATTGCCCTTAAAAACAATATAAAAAAACATGGAGGTGGTGTAAAAAGGGCGTAACGAAAAGACCTATCAATGCCAATTCCTTGTTCCTTTCCCTCTCTCTCTCTCTCTCTCTCTCCAGTCTCATATTCTTCACCTCCTCGAACGACCTCGTCTCTGCCCAACCTAGCGATAACTGCAAACGAGTTACTTCCTCCTCCTTCCCTATAATCTATCTCTCTCTTAATTGTTGATAACTTATGTAGATACCGGTAACCTGTATATTTATAAGCTTCAGTTCTTTAAGTGCATTCTTTTATACCAAAACAAATTTATAACTACCTACTTTATAGTCAAATTGATTGATGACTCTTAATCGTGGTAGTTGTTAGTTACATAACTAATTCAGGGTAATTAGTAAAGGTAGTGGTAGTTAATGGCAGCTGGGAACAATTTTACACGTGACATTTTTAGGGCTTGGAGATAACACCTGTAATCAGTATGTTATCTTAAAGAAGTGGTGTGTGTGTGTGTGTGTGTGTGTGTGTGTGTGTGTGTGTGTGTGTGTGTGTGTGTGTGTGTGTGTGTGTGTGTGTGGCTATTTAACTATAATGCCTTTATACTATAACAATATCTCTCTTGAAATAAGGGATGTAACAAAGAAGAACAATTTAATCTCCCTTCCCCTTCTACGTCTTGTCTAATTGTAGAAAGAAACGATACAGAGAAGAGGCAACTTATTTCATCCATATTATTCACCTTTTCTACAGTCTCTTATATAACCACTCTATAGAATTACAACAAAGGTTAGGGAGGTGCAGTCTTTATATGCAACTATAGCTGTCTCCTCTCTAAATACATGCCTAGGAAAATAGGGATTAATTTGAGATAGTAAGGTATTATGAGTGAAGAGAACGATCTACGACTCTCTACGTGGTGAATATATATAAAAAATAAATTGATCAATTAATAAACCGATCAATTAATAGCATTTTGCAGCAGTCATCTATATACTCAGTCCTATCACCATTGTCATATCACACCACCACCTCTTGATATGAAAAAAAAAACTTCTTGAGAGGATAAAAAAAAACACATAAATAAACGGGTTTCTATTCAAGAGGTTGTGACGTCAATGTATAATGGTTGTATGTGTTCCTGTCTGTATGGAATGTGTCTGTTATCTTTCTTATCCTAACAGCCTGACACCACCTGCTCATTCCCACGTATTTTTTTTATATCTTTCTCTCCTGGTACTACCTATTTTATTTGTCCTGCCTACTACGCTTGCAAGATTTTATTTTATTTTTTGTTACTAAATTTTGAGATACTTAATTAACTTACTTCCACATACTTTTGTTATCTCCCCTTTGATCCTTTCCAATATGTATTCTGCACTCAATCTGATAACAACGAGTCGATCACTGCTTTTATTACGGTGACTTTTATAACACGTGCACGGTAAGTGTACTGGCGTCAAGCGGAATTTTTTTTTTTTTTTTTTTTTTTACATATTTTTTGTTGTCCCTTAGCCAGTATCCTTTCAATGTTAAAAATAAAATAAATAAATAAATAAATAAATAAACAAAAATGTATTCAGTACACACCTTTTCACTAGCCTTGTGTTAATGAGAGGCTATTCACTTATTACTTTGACAGCGTACTAAATTAAGTTTATCACACATCAGTACTAGGTTTAAGCTGCTATTTTGTAAGCTCAGTCTGTGATTTAATAAAGAAACAAAGTATGATATGGTTTATGAATCTGACTTGATAAGATTTCTTTCATACGTCTTTTTGAGCTTATGTTCTTCGTGAAATAGGTATTACAATGTCTCCCCTAGATGAACTTATCACGGAAAAAGCTGATTATCTCAAGGTTATGAATGGTTAGTTGAGGCTTAAGTGTGATTAAACTGAAGGACGTAAAAACCTCACTACCTAAATATCATAGTTAACTTATAGCTTAGGAAACTGTAGATATAGTCATTTATTTAGTAGTCAACATGCATATTGCTATTATATTCTTCTCCATCTCTCATCAACGAATGGAGTAAGTTTTTCATCTGTCAGGATAGAAGTAATTTTTTCTCTCTTAACCAACAGCTGATCCCGGAATGAAGAGGCAAGGCAGACGCCAATCATAAGAGTATTTCAATGAACCGATAACAATATGCATGTGAAGAGAAGTGATGCTGAGAAACGATCAGCTGGCATCTTAAGTACCTACTCATACTATACTCTATACAAAAATCGAAGGCGGAGGATGGCCCTCCTACTGGGATAAGAGGCTGGCCATCACCACACCGTGCTAGATGATTGGTTGACAGTGACAGGCTGAGTGTCGTGAAAAATTAGACACCTGATATCATAAGAACATAAGAACATAAGAATAGATGAGACTGCAAGAGGCCAGTTGATGATCTACACGAGGCAGTTCCTTGTCTCCTACCCTTGGAATAATCCAATATTTATCCATCCCATCTGTCATCCCTATCCATACTCTGATCCAACCATCTTTTAAAGCTACCTATTGATTCACCACTTACTACCTGTCAACCCAGCCTATTCCAAAATGCTCTCGCGGAGATGGGTGTCTTCCTTACGTATATAAAGTTCAATCTTGTTGAGCAATTTATAGAATAAAATAACAGGCATTCTGGTGTAGTTCTCAAAGCCATCAGGGCATTCCTTTTCAAGTTCGGAGAAAATTTGTGAGAAACTTCCTCTTTCACTCCGCCTGAGAAGGCGCGGGCTTTTGACGCCTGCCTCGTGTTAGGACATTCATCCCCCTTACCCCCTCGTCAGTCCGCTTACCACACCGACTGTCCAGTCCAATTGTAGACGTAGCTTTAAGGCCCGTCTACACTAGGACTGGGCAGTCGGGGAGGCAGGCCTACCGACGAGGGGGTAATGGGGGTGAACGTCCTAACACGAGACAGGCGTTGTCAAAAGCCCGCGCCTTCTCAGGCTGAGTGAAAGAGGAAGTTTCTCACAAATTTTCTCCGAACTTGAAAAGGAATGCCCTGATGGCTTTGAGAGCTACACCAGAATGTCTCTTATTTTATTATATAAATTGGTCAACAAGATTGAACCTTATATACGTAAGGAAGACACCCATCTCCGCGAGAACATTTCTCCTGGTCCGCGTTCAGTCCGTCACTGACGTTCACTCACCCGATCAAATGCCTCTCGCTCAAGACTGCTCCCCCCACCCTCTAGCCCCGCCCACTTTACCATATATGGGAGTCGAGACTGCCCAGTCGGGCGATCCCCCGACTGGGCAGTCCTAGTGTAGACGGGCCTTTAGAGATACTGGAAATATCATCGCAGCATCTGATAGACCTAATTAAACTCTACAACTGTCATAATGAATATTTGTTCTCTGTATAATAATTACGCAGTAAAATTAAACCATATCTTTTTGCCAAAAAATAGATTTCGTTCTAATTTTCTCGGAATCTATTAGAGATATTGGAAATATCATTGCAGCATCTGATAGATCTAATTAAACTCTACAACAGTCACAATGAATATTTGTTCTATTTATAATAATTACTCAATAAAATTAAACCGTATTTTTTTACTAAAAAATATATTTCGTTCTAATTTTCTCGGAAGCTATTAGATATATTGGAAATATCATTGCAGCATCTGATAGACCTAATTAAACTCTAAAACTGTCATGATGAATATTTGTTCTATGTAAAATTATTACGCAGTTAAATTAAACCATATCTTTTTGCATAAACATAGATTTCGTTCTAATTTTCTCGGAGGCTATTAGAGATATTGGAAATATCATTGCAGCATCTGATAGATCTAATTAAACCTTACAACTGTCATAATGAATATTTGTTCTATGTATAATAATCAATCAGTAAAATTAAACCATATCTTTTTTCCATTAAATAGATTTCGTTCTAATTTTCTCGGAAGCTATTGGAGATATTGGAAATATCATTGCAGCATCTGGTAGACCTAATTAAACCCTATAACTGTCATATTGAATATTTGTTCTATGTAGAATAACTACTCACTAAAATTAAACCATATCTTTTTTCCAAAAATTAGATTTCGTTCTAATTTTCTCGGAAGTTATTAGAAATATTGGAAATATCATTGCAGCATTTGATGGATCTAATTAAACTCTACAACTGTCAAAATAAATATTTGTTCTATGTATAATAACTACACAGTAAAATTAAACCATATCTATTTGCCAAAATATAGATTTCGCTCTAATTTTCTCGGAAGCTATTAGAGATATTGGAAATATCATTGCAGCATCTGATGAACCTAATTAAACTCTACAACTGTCATAATGAATATTTGTTCTAGGTATAATAATTACGCAGTAAAATTAAACCGTATCTTTTTTTCCATAAAAAAGATTTCGTTCTAATTTTCTCGGAAGCTATTAGAGATATTGGAAATATCATTGCAGCATCTGATAGACCTAATTTAACCCTACAAATGTCATAATGAATATTTCTTCTATGTATAATAATAACGCAGTAACATTAAACCGCATTTATTTTCAAAATAATTGATTTCGTTCTAATTATCTCGGAAGCTATTAGAGATATTGGAAATATCATTGCAGCATCTGATAGACCTAATTAAACCCTACAACTGTCATAATGAATATTTGTTCTATGTATAATAATTACGCAGTAAAATTAAACCGTATCTTTTTTCCATAAAATAGATTTCATTCTAATTTTCTCGGAAGCTATTAGAGATATTGGAAATATCATTGCAGCATCTGATAGACCTAATTAAACTTTAAAACTGTCATAATGAATATTTATTTTGTGTATAACAATTACGCAGTAAAATTAAACCCTATCTTTAAAAAAAAAAAATATTTAGTTCTAATTTTCTCGGAAGCTATTAGAGATATTAGAAATATCATTACAGCATCTCATAAACCTAAATAAACTCTACAACTGTCATAATGAATATTTATTCTCTGTATAATAATTACGCAGTAAAATTAAACCATATTTCTTTGCCAAAAAATAGATTTCGTTCTAATTTTCTCGGAATCTATTAGAGATATTGGAAATATCATTGCAGCATCTGATAGATCTAATTAAACTCTACAACAGTCACAATGAATATTTGTTCTATTTATAATAATTACTCAATAAAATTAAACCGTATTTTTTTACCAAAAAATATATTTCGTTCTAATTTTCTCGGAAGCTATTAGATATATTGGAAATATCATTGCAGCATCTGATAGACCTAATTAAACTCTAAAACTGTCATGATGAATATTTGTTCTATGTAAAATTATTACGCAGTTAAATTAAACCATATCTTTTTGCATAAAAATAGATTTCGTTCTAATTATCTCGGAAGCTATTAGAGATATTGGAAATATCATTGCAGCATCTGATAGATCTAATTAAACCTTACAACTGTCATAATGAATATTTGTTCTATGTATAATAATCAATCAGTAAAATTAAACCATATCTTTTTTCCATTAAATAGATTTCGTTCTAATTTTCTCGGAAGCTATTGGAGATATTGGAAATATCATTGCAGCATCTGGTAGACCTAATTAAATCCTATAACTGTCATATTGAATATTTGTTCTATGTAGAATAACTACTCACTAAAATTAAACCATATCTTTTTTCCAAAAATTAGATTTCGTTCTAATTTTCTCGGAAGTTATTAGAAATATTGGAAATATCATTGCAGCATTTGATGGATCTAATTAAACTCTACAACTGTCAAAATAAATATTTGTTCTATGTATAATAACTACACAGTAAAATTAAACCATATCTATTTGCCAAAATATAGATTTCGCTCTAATTTTCTCGGAAGCTATTAGAGATATTGGAAATATCATTGCAGCATCTGATGAACCTAATTAAACTCTACAACTGTCATAATGAATATTTGTTCTAGGTATAATAATTACGCAGTAAAATTAAACCGTATCTTTTTTTCCATAAAAAAGATTTCGTTCTAATTTTCTCGGAAGCTATTAGAGATATTGGAAATATCATTGCAGCATCTGATAAACCTAATTTAACCCTACAAATGTCATAATGAATATTTCTTCTATGTATAATAATAACGCAGTAACATTAAACCGCATTTATTTTCAAAAAAATTGATTTCGTTCTAATTATCTCGGAAGCTATTAGAGATATTGGAAATATCATTGCAGCATCTGATAGACCTAATTAAACCCTACAACTGTCATAACGAATATTTGTTCTATGTATAATAATTACGCAGTAAAATTAAACCGTATCTTTTTTCCATAAAATAGATTTCATTCTAATTTTCTCGGAAGCTATTAGAGATATTGGAAATATCATTGCAGCATCTGATAGACCTAATTAAACTTTAAAACTGTCATAATGAATATTTGTTTTGTGTATAACAATTACGCAGTAAAATTAAACCCTATCTTTTAAAAAAAAAAATATTTAGTTCTAATTTTCTCGGAAGCTATTAAAGACATTAGAAATATCATTACAGCATCTCATAAACCTAAATAAACTCTACAACTGTCATAATGAATATTTGTTCTCTGTATAATAATTACGCTGTAAAATTAAACCATATCTTTTTGCCAAAAAATAGATTTCGTTCTAATTTTCTCGGAATCTATTAGAGATATTGGAAATATCATTGCAGCATCTGATAGATCTAATTAAACTCTACAACAGTCACAATGAATATTTGTTCTATTTATAATAATTACTCAATAAAATTAAACCGTATTTTTTTACCAAAAAATATATTTCGTTCTAATTTTCTCGGAAGCTATTAGATATATTGGAAATATCATTGCAGCATCTGATAGACCTAATTAAACTCTAAAACTGTCATGATGAATATTTGTTCTATGTAAAATTATTACGCAGTTAAATTAAACCATATCTTTTTGCATAAAAATAGATTTCGTTCTAATTATCTCGGAAGCTATTAGAGATATTGGAAATATCATTGCAGCATCCGATAGATCTAATTAAACCTTACAACTGTCATAATGAATATTTGTTCTATGTATAATAATCAATCAGTAAAATTAAACCATATCTTTTTTCCATTAAATAGATTTCGTTCTAATTTTCTCGCAAGCTATTGGAGATATTGGAAATATCATTGCAGCATCTGGTAGACATAATTAAACCCTATAACTGTCATATTGAATATTTGTTCTATGTAGAATAACTACTCACTAAAATTAAACCATATCTTTTTTCCAAAAATTAGATTTCGTTCTAATTTTCTCGGAAGTTATTAGAAATATTGGAAATATCATTGCAGCATTTGATGGATCTAATTAAACTCTACAACTGTCAAAATAAATATTTGTTCTATGTATAATAACTACACAGTAAAATTAAACCATATCTATTTGCCAAAATATAGATTTCGCTCTAATTTTCTCGGAAGCTATTAGAGATATTGGAAATATCATTGCAGCATCTGATGAACCTAATTAAACTCTACAACTGTCATAATGAATATTTGTTCTAGGTATAATAATTACGCAGTAAAATTAAACCGTATCTTTTTTTCCATAAAAAAGATTTCGTTCTAATTTTCTCGGAAGCTATTAGAGATATTGGAAATATCATTGCAGCATCTGATAGACCTAATTTAACCCTACAAATGTCATAATGAATATTTCTTCTATGTATAATAATAACGCAGTAACATTAAACCGCATTTATTTTCAAAAAAATTGATTTCGTTCTAATTATCTCGGAAGCTATTAGAGATATTGGAAATATCATTGCAGCATCTGATAGACCTAATTAAACCCTACAACTGTCATAACGAATATTTGTTCTATGTATAATAATTACGCAGTAAAATTAAACCGTATCTTTTTTCCATAAAATAGATTTCATTCTAATTTTCTCGGAAGCTATTAGAGATATTGGAAATATCATTGCAGCATCTGATAGACCTAATTAAACTTTAAAACTGTCATAATGAATATTTGTTTTGTGTATAACAATTACGCAGTAAAATTAAACCCTATCTTTAAAAAAAAAAAATATTTAGTTCTAATTTTCTCGGAAGCTATTAGAGATATTAGAAATATCATTACAGCATCTCATAAACCTAAATAAACTCTACAACTGTCATAATGAATATTTGTTCTCTGTATAATAATTACGCAGTAAAATTAAACCATATCTTTTTGCCAAAAAATAGATTTCGTTCTAATTTTCTCGGAATCTATTAGATATTGGAAATATCATTGTGGCATCTGATAGATCTAATTAAACTCTACAACAGTCACAATGAATATTTGTTCTATTTATAATAATTACTCAATAAAATTAAACCATATTTTTTTACCAAAAAATATATTTCGTTCTAATTTTCTCGGAAGCTATTAGATATATTGGAAATATCATTGCAGCATCTGATAGACCTAATTAAACTCCAAAACTGTCATGATGAATATTTGTTCTATGTAAAATTATTACGCAGTTAAATTAAACCATATCTTTTTGCATAAAAATAGATTTCGTTCTAATTTTCTCGGAAGCTATTAGAGATATTGGAAATATCATTGCAGCATCTGATAGATCTAATTAAACCTTACAACTGCCATAATGAATATTTGTTCTATGTATAATAATCAATCAGGAAAATTAAACCATATCTTTTTTCCATTAAATAGATTTCGTTCTAATTTTCTCGGAAGCTATTTGAGATATTGGAAATATCATTGCAGCATCTGGTAGACCTAATTAAACCCTATAACTGTCATATTGAATATTTGTTCTATGTAGAATAACTACTCACTAAAATTAAACCATATCTTTTTTCCAAAAATTAGATTTCGTTCTAATTTTCTCGGAAGTTATTAGAAATATTGGAAATATCATTGCAGCATTTGATGGATCTAATTAAACTCTACAACAGTCAAAATAAATATTTGTTCTATGTATAATAACTACACAGTAAAATCAAACCATATCTATTTGCCAAAATATAGATTTCGCTCTAATTTTCTCGGAAGCTATTAGAGATATTGGAAATATCATTGCAGCATCTGATGAACCTAATTAAACTCTACAACTGTCATAATGAATATTTGTTCTAGGTATAATAATTACGCAGTAAAATTAAACCGTATCTTTTTTTCCATAAAAAAGATTTCGTTCTAATTTCCTGGGAAGCTATTAGAGATATTGGAAATATCATTGCCGCATCTGATAGACCTAATTTAACCCTACAAATGTCATAATGAATATTTCTTCTATGTATAATAATAACGCAGTAACATTAAACCGCATTTATTTTCAAAAAAATTGATTTCGTTCTAATTATCTCGGAAGCTATTAGAGATATTGGAAATATCATTGCAGCATCTGATAGACCTAATCAAACCCTACAACTGTCATAACGAATATTTGTTCTATGTATAATAATTACGCAGTAAAATTAAACCGTATCATTTTTCCATAAAATAGATTTCATTCTAATTTTCTCGGAAGCTATTAAAGATATTGGAAATATCATTGCAGCATCTGATAGACCTAATTAAACTTTAAAACTGTCATAATGAATATTTGTTTTGTGTATAACAATTACGCAGTAAAATTAAACCCTATCTTTTAAAAAAAAAAATATTTAGTTCTAATTTTCTCGGAAGCTATTAGAGATATTAGAAATATCATTACAGCATCTCATAAACCTAAATAAACTCTACATCTGTCATAATGAATATTTGTTCTCTGTATAATAATTACGCAGTAAAATTAAACCATATCTTTTTGCCAAAAAATAGATTTCGTTCTAATTTTCTCTGAATCTATTAGAGATATTGGAAATATCATTGTGGCATCTGATAGATCTAATTAAACTCTACAACAGTCACAATGAATATTTGTTCTATTTATAATAATTACTCAATAAAATTAAACCGTATTTTTATACCAAAAAATATATTTCGTTCTAATTTTCTCGGAAGCTATTAGATATATTGGAAATATCATTGCAGCATCTGATAGACCTAATTAAACTCTAAAACTGGCATGATGAATATTTGTTCTATGTAAAATTATTACGCAGTTAAATTAAACCATATCTTTTTGCATAAAAATAGATTTCGTTCTAATTTTCTCGGAAGCTATTAGAGATATTGGAAATATCATTGCAGCATCTGATAGATCTAATTAAACCTTACAACTGTCATAATGAATATTTGTTCTATGTATAATAATCAATCAGTAAAATTAAACCATATCTTTTTTCCATTAAATAGATTTCGTTCTAATTTTCTCGGAAGCTATTGGAGATATTGGAAATATCATTGCAGCATCTGGTAGACCTAATTAAACCCTATAACTGTCATATTGAATATTTGTTCTATGTAGAATAACTACTCACTAAAATTAAACCATATCTTTTTTCCAAAAATTAGATTTCGTTCTAATTTTCTCGGAAGTTATTAGAAATATTGGAAATATCATTGCAGCGTTTGATGGATCTAATTAAACTCTACAACTGTCAAAATAAATATTTGTTCTATGTATAATAACTACACAGTAAAATTAAACCATATCTATTTGCCAAAATATAGATTTCGCTCCAATTTTCTCGGAAGCTATTAGAGATATTGGAAATATCATTGCAGCATCTGATGAACCTAATTAAACTCTACAACTGTCATAATGAATATTTGTTCTAGGTATAATAATTACGCAGTAAAATTAAACCGTATCTTTTTTTCCATAAAAAAGATTTCGTTCTAATTTTCTCGGAAGCTATTAGAGATATTTGAAATATCATTGCAGCATCTGATAGACCTAATTTAACCCTACAAATGTCATAATGAATATTTCTTCTATGTATAATAATAACGCAGTAACATTAAACCGCATTTATTTTCAAAAAAATTTATTTCGTTCTAATTATCTCGGAAGCTATTAGAGATATTGGAAATATCATTGCAGCATCTGATAGACCTAATTAAACCCTACAACTGTCATAACGAATATTTGTTCTATGTATAATAATTACGCAGTAAAATTAAACCGTATCTTTTTTCCATAAAATAGATTTCATTCTAATTTTCTCGGAAGCTATTAGAGATATTGGAAATATCATTGCAGCATCTGATAGACCTAATTAATATTTGTTTTGTGTATAACAATTACGCAGTAAAATTAAACCCTATCTTTAAAAAAAAAAAATATTTAGTTCTAATTTTCTCGGAAGCTATTAGAGATATTAGAAATATCATTACAGCATCTCATAAACCTAAATAAACTCTACAACTGTCATAATGAATATTTGTTCTATGTATAATAGTTACGCAGAAAAATTAAATCGTATCTTTTTTCAATAAAATAAATGTCGTTATATTTTCTCAGAAGCTATTAGAGATATTGGAAATATCATTGAAGAATCAGATAGACCTAATTAAACCCTACAACTTTCATAATGAATATTTGTTCTATGTATAATAATTACGCAGTAAAATCAAACCGTATCTTTTCTCCAAAAAATTTATTTCGTTCTAATTTTTTCGGAAGCTACTAGAGATAATGGAAATATCATTGCAGCATCTGATAGACTTAATTAAACCCTAAAACTGTCATAATGAATATTTGTTCTATGTATAATAATTGCATAGTAAAATTAAACAATAGCTTTTTGCTAAAAAATAGATTTCGTTCTAATTTTCTCGGAAGCTATTACAGATATTGGAAGTATCATTGCAGCATCTGATAGACCTAATTAAACTCTACAACAGTCATAATGAATATTTGTTCTATGAATAATAATTACTCAGTAAAATTAAACCGTATATTTTTACCAAAAAATATATTTCGATCTAATTTTCTCGGAAGCTATTAGATATATTAGAAATATCATTGCAGCATCTGAAAGACCCAATTAAACTCTACAACTGTTATAATGAATATTTGTTCAATGTATAATAATTACACAGTAAAATTAAACCATATCTTTTTGCAAAAAATAATATTTCTTTCTAATTTTCTCGGAAGCTAATACAGATATTGGAAATATCATTGCAGCATCTGATAGATATAATTAAACTCTACAACTGTCATAAGCAATATTTGTTTTATGTATAATAACTACGCAGTAAAATTAAACCATATATTTTTGCCAAAATATAGATTTCGTCCTAATTTTCTCGGAAGCTATTAGAGATATTGGAAATATCATTGCAGCATCTGATAGAGCTAATTAAACTCTACAACTGACATAATGAATATTTGTTCTATGTATAATAATTACGCAGTAAAATTAAACCCTATCTTTTAGAAAAGAATAATAAATTTCGTTCTAATTTTCTCGAAAGCTATTAGAGATATTGGAAATATCATTACAGCATCTGATAAACCTAATCGAACCCTACAACTGTCATAATGAATATTTGTTCTTTGTATAATATTTACGCAGAAAAATTAAACCGTATCTTTTTTCCAAAAAATAGATTTCGTTCTAATTTTCTCGGAAGCTATTAGAGATATTGAAAATATCATTGCAGCATCTGATAGACCTAATTAACCCCTACAACTGTCATAATGAATATCTGTTCTATGTATAATAATTATGTAGTAAAATTAAACCGCATTTTTTTCCCATTAAATAGATTTCTTTCTAATTTTCTCGGAAGCTATTAGAGATAGTGGAAATATCATTGCAGCATCTGAAAGACCTAATTTAACCCTCCAATTGTCATAATGAATATTTGTTCTATGTATAATATTTACACAGTAAAATTAAACCGCATTTTTTTTCCAAAAAATAGATTTCGTTCTAATTTTCTCGAAAGCTATTACAGATATTGGAAATATCATTGCAGCATCAGATAGAACTAATTAAACCCTACAACTGTCATAACGAATATTTGTTCTATGTATAAGAGTTACGCAGTAAAATTAAACCGTATCTTTTTTCTATAAAATAGATTTCGTTCTAATTTTCTCGGAAGCTATTAGAGATATTGGAAATATTATTGCAGCATCTGGTATACCTAATTAAACTTAACAACTGTCATGATGAATATTTTTTCTATGTATAATAATAACGCAATAAAATTAAACCATATATTTTTGCAAAAAAATAGATTTCGTTCTAATTTTCTCAGAAGCTATTAGAGATATTGGAAATATCATTGCAGAATCTGATAGACCTAATTAAACACTACAAAGGTCATAAAGAATATTTGTTCTATGTATAATAATTACGCAGTAAAATTAAACCGTATCTTTTTTCCATAAAATAGATTTCATCCTAATTTTTTTGGAAGCTATTAGAGATATTGGAAATATCATTGCAACATCTGATAGAACTAATTAAACTCCAAAACTAGCATAATAAATATTTGTTCTATGTATAATAATTACGCAGTAAAATTAAACCGTATTTTTTTGCAATAAATAGATTTCGTTCAAATTTTCTCGGAAGCTATTAGATATATTGGAAATATCATTGCAGCATCTGATATACCTAATTAAACTCTACAACTGTCATAATCAATATTTGTTCTATGTATAATAATTACGCAGTAAAATTAAATCGTATCTTTTTTCTAAAAAATTGATTTTGTTCTAACTTTCTCGGGAGCTATTATAGATATTGGAAATATCACTGCAGCATTTGATAGACCAAATTAAACTCTACAACTGTCATAATGAATATTTGTTCTATGTATAGTAATTACGCAGTAAAATTAAACTAAATTTTTTTTTTTTAAATAAATATATTTTGTTCTAGTTTTCTCGGAAGCTATTAGAAATATTGGAAATATCATTACAGCATCTGATAGACCAAATTAAACTCAACAAGCATCATATTGAATATTTGTTCTATGTATAATAATTACGCAATAAGAATTAAACCGTATTTTTTTTTCCAAAGTATATAATTCGTCCTAATTTTCCCGGAAGCTATTAGAGATGTTAAAAATATCATTGCACCATCTGATAGACCTAATTAAACTCTACAACTGTCATAATGAATATTTGTTCTATGTATAATAATTACGCAGTAAAATTAAGCCGTATCTTTTTTCCAAAAAATATATTTGATTCTCATTTTCTTGGAAGCTATTAGAGATATTCGAAATAACATTGTAGCATGTGATATACCTAATTAAACCTTATAACTGTCATAGTGAATATTTGTTTTATCAATAATAATTACGCACTAAAATTAAACCGTATATTTTTTCCATAAAATAGATTTCGTTCTGATTTTCTCGGAACCTATTAGAGACATTGGAAATATCATTGCAGCATCTGATATATCTAATTAAACTCTACAACTGTCATAATGAATATTTGTTCTATGTATAATAATTACGTAGTAAAATTAAACCATATCTTTTTGCCCATAAATAGATTTCGTTCTAATTTTCTGGGAAGGTATTAGAGATATTGGAAATATCATTGCAGCGTCCGAGAGATCTAATTAAACTCTACAACTGTCATAATGAATTTTTGCTCTATGTATAATAATTACGCAGTAAATTTAAACCCTTTTTTTTTTTCCAAAAAATAGATCTCGTTCTAATTTTCTCGTAAGCAATTAGAGATATTGGAAATATCATTGCAGCATCTGATAAACCTAATTAAACCCTACTACTATCATAATGAATATTTGTTCTATGTATAATAATTACGCAGTAAAATTAAACCGTATCTTTTTTCCAAAAAATAGATTTCGTTCTAATTTTCTCGGAAGCTATTAAAGATATTGGAAATATCACTGCAGCATCTGATAGACCTAATTAAACCCTACAACTGTCATAATGAATATTTATTCTATGTATAATAATTACTCTAAAATTAAACCGTATCTTTTTTCCACAAAAATAGATTTCGTTCTAATTTTCTCGGAAGCTATTAAAGATATTGGAAATATCATTGGAGAATCTGATAGACCTTATTAACCCCTGCAAGTGCCATAATGAATATTTGTTCTATGTATAATAATTACGCAGTAAATTTAAACCATATATTTTTTTCCAAAAAATATATTTCATTCTCATTTTCTCGGAAGCTATTAGAGTTATTGGAAATATCATTGTAGCATCTGATAGACCTAATTAAACCCTATAACTGTAATAATGAATATTTGTTCTATGAATAATAAATTACGCACTAAAATTAATCCGTTTCTTTTTTCCAAAAAATATATTTCTTTCATATTTTCTCGGAAGCTATTTGATATATTGGAAATATCATTGTAGCATCTGATAGACCTAATTAAACTCCAGGGGCGTATATTCAGAGTGTGCTAGGTGTGCGCCGTACACCCTCAGTCAGAGAGAGAAATGCATGATAGTTATAAATAAATTCAGGAGTAAGTAGGAAACGATATTTTTCTTATTGTTTTTAGCTCTGTTATAATGTTTTGTATTATAGGTAATCTCTAGAAGCACTGCATACCCAATAATCAATTGTATCATTATGTAGCATAGCGCGTATGGTAGAGTGGGAGGGCAGACTGTTGAATATATGGAGCTTGGTGTGCGGCTCTACAAATGCACACTACTTGCGTTTTGATAGACCTTATTAAACTCTACAACTGTCATAATGAATATTTGTTCTATGTATAATAATTACGCAGTAAAATTTAACCGTATCTTTTCTCCAAAAAATAGATTTCGTTTTAATTTTCTAGGAAGCTGTTAGAGATATTGGAAATATCATTACAGCATCTGATAGAATTATTTAAACTCTAAAACTGTTGTAATAAATATTTGTTCTATGTATAATGATTACGTAGTAAAGTTTAACCCTATCTTTTTTCAAAAATATTGATTTAGTTCTAATTTTCTCGGAAGCTATTAGAGATATTGGAAATATCATTGCAGCATCTGATAGACCTAATTAAACTCTACAACTGTCATAATGAATATTTGTTCTATGTAGAATAATTACGCAGTAAAATTAAAACGTATAATTTTTCCAAGAAATATATTTTGTTCTAATTTTCTCGGAAACTATTAGAGATATTGGAAATATCATTGCAGCATCTGATAAACCTAATTAAACTCTACAACTGTCATAATGAATATTTGTTCTATGTATTATAATTACGCAGTAAAATTAAATAATATCTTTTTGCCAAAAAATATATTTTTCTAATTTTCTCGGAAGCTATTACAGATATTGAAAATATCATTGCAGCATCTAATAAACCTAATTAAACTCTACAAATGTCATAATGAATATTTGTTCTATGTATAATAATTACGCAGTAAAATTAAACCATATCTTTTTGCCAAAAAATTAATTTCGTTCTAATTTTCTCGAAAGCTATTACAGATATTGGAAATATCATTGCAGCATGTGATATACCTAATTGAACTCTACAACTGTCATAAGGAATATTTGTTCTATGTATAATAATTACGCAGTAATATTAAACCCTATCTTTTTTTTTAAATAGATTTCGTTATAATTTTCTCGAAAGCTATTAGAGATATTGGAAATATCATTGCAGCATCTGATAGATCTAATTTAATCCTACAACTGTCATAATGAATATTTGTTCTATGTATAATATTTACGCAGTAAAATAAAACCGTATTTTTTTTCCAAATAATAGATTTTGTTCTAATTTTCTCGGAAGCTATTAGAGATATTGGAAATATCATTGCAGCATCTGATAGACCTAATTAACCCCTACAACTGTCATAATTAATATTTGTTCTATGTATAATAATTACGCAGTAAAATTAAACCGTATCTTTTTTCAATTTAATAGATTTCTTTCTAATTTTCTCGGAAGCTATTAGAGATATTGGAAATATAATTGCAGCATCTGATAGACCTAATTAATCTCTACAACTGTCATAATGAATATTTGTTCTATATATAATAATTACGCAGTATAACCAAACCCTATCTTTTTCCAAAATATAGATTTAATTCTAATTTTCTCGGAAGCTATTAGAGATAGTGGAAATATCATTGCAGCATCTGATAGACCTAATTAAACTCTACAACTGTCATAATGAATATTTGTTCTCTGTATAATAATTACGCAGTAAAATTAAACCATGTCTTTTTGCCAAACAATAGATTTCCTTCTAATTTTCTCGGAAGCTATTAGAGATATTGGAAATATCATTGCAGCATCTGATAGACCTAATTAAACTCTACAACAGTCATAATGAATATTTGTTCTATGTATAATAATTACTCAGTAAAATTAAACCGTATATTTTTACCAAAAAATATATTTAATTCTAATTTTATCGGAAGGTATTAGATATATTGGAAATATCATTGCAGCATCTGATAGACCTAATTGAACTCTACAACTGTCATAATGAATATTTGTTCTATGTATAATAATTACGCAGTAAAATTAAACCATATATTTTTGCCAAAAAATATATTTCGTTCTAATTTTCTCGGAAGCTATTAGAGATATTGGAAATATCATTGCAACATCTGATAGATCTAATTAAACTCTACAATTATCATAATGAATATTTGTTCTATGTATAATAATGACGCAGTAAAATTAAACCATATCTTTTTGCCAAAAAATATATTTCGTTCTAATTTTTTCGAAAGCTATGAGAGATATTGGAAATATCATTGCAGCATCTGATAGACCTAATTGAACTCTAGAACTGTCATAATGAATATTTGTTCTATGTATAATAATTATGCCGTAAAATTAAACCCTATCTTAAAAAAAAAAAATAGACTTCGTTCTAATTTTCTCGGAAGCTATTAGAGATATTGGAAATATCATTGCAGCATCTGATATATCTACATAAACCCTACCACTCTCATAATAAATATTTGTTCTATGTATAATATTTATGCAGTAAAATTAAACCGTATCTTTTTTCCAAAAATTAAATTTCGTTCTAATTTTCTCGGAAGCTATTAGAGATAATGGAAATATCATTGCAGCATCTGATAGACCTAATTAATCCCTACAACTGTCATAATGAATATTTGTTCTATGTATAATAATTACGCAGTAAAATTAAACCGTATCTTTTTTCCATTAAATAGATATCGTTCTAATTTTCTCGGAAGCTATTAGAGATATTGCAAATATCATTGCAGCATCTGATAGACCTAATTAAACTCTACATCTGTCATAATGAATATTTGTTCTATGTATAATAATTACGCAGTAAAATTAAACCTTATCTTTTTTCCAAAAAATAGATTTAGTTATAATTTTCTCGGAAGCTATTAGAGATATTGGAAACATCATTGAAGCATCTGAAAGACCTAACTAAGCTCTACAATTGTCATAATGAATATTTGTTCTATGTATAATAATTACGCAGTAAAATTAAACCGTATCTTTTTTCCAAAAAATAGATTTCGTCCTAATTTTCTCAGAATTGTAATTGTAATGTGGGGGGGAAAATGTGCCAGGCAACAAAGGCCATATGGCACTATTGGGGTAGCAGGGTTAGGTAGCAGGACTAGGTGGGGGGTAGGGTCTTGTATGGGTTAGATTAGATGTAGGACGTTAGCGGTACGAAGAAAGGATATAAGGGCAGGGAGTGAAAAGGAAGGGGACTCAGCGAGGATGTCAGCAAGACGGGGGTCACGGGACAGGGAGGAAAGGTGGGGGAAGGCTGCAAGACGAGGGGTTGCGAAGATGGGACATGAAAGGAGGAGATGAGGAAGGGAGGAAAGGACGCCACAAGATGGGCAGACGGGGGGAGGGGAACGAGACATTAGGTAGGAATGGGTGAGTCTGGTGTGACCAATTCGTAAGCGGGCCAGGGCAGTCTCCCAGCGTCTAGTAGGATGAGATGGGTAGGACCAAGGGGAAACAGAGGGCTTGACAGCGTGGAGTTTATTAGAGGTAAGGGTGGACCAGAAAGATTGCCAGCGGGTATAAAGGAAAGTCCGGAAAACTGGGAAGTAATCAGAAACAGGAAGGGAGGAAGTGCAAAAGGTAGGAAGGGTGAGGGCGTCATGTGCCAGAGAGTCAACAGTATCGTTACCAGGGATTCCAACATGACTGGGAACCCAGCAAAAACGAACTGTTTTGTGACGGACAGAAAGGCGGAATAACCAGTCCTGGATGTCGCGGACAAGAGGGTGTGAAGAGGAAAAGGAAGATAAAAGGGAGAGGGACGACCGAGAGTCGGTAAAAATAGTATAAGAAGAAGCGGTGAGGCGGAAGATGCGGCGGAGGGCAAAAAGAATCGCGAACAGCTCAGTAGTAAGAACACTGGCCTCAAGAGGGAGGCGGTATTGGAAATAAGTGTCAGGAAACAGGACAGCACAGCCCGAGCCAGTAGAAGACTTGGAGCCATCTGTATAAACGTGTATGCTACCAGAATGAGTAGGAAGATGAGCCGAGAAATGGGAGCGTAAGACACAGGAAGGGGTATTAGATTTCGGGGAGATAGGGAAGACAGAGGAGCAAAAGGAGAGGTGAGGGGAGAGCCAGGGGGGAGTAGAGGAAACAGAGAATGGAAGCGGATTAAGGGAGGGGGAAGAAGGATGGGACAGAAGGGCACGCATACGGGTGGGGAAGGGAACAGGTAAGCGAGGTCGAGTGGCAAAGGTTGCAGAGAGAGAAGGAGGGATACGCAAAGCGGAGGAGGGAAATTGAAAGGAACGGGCATAACAGCGGAGGGAAAGGAGGGCCCGGCGACGGGGAAGAGAAGGGAGGCCGGCTTCAGTGTATAAGCTCTCCACAGGGGAGGATCGGAAAGCTCCAAGAGCGAGGCGGAGACCATGGTGATGAACAGGGTCAAGGAGGCTGAGGACGGAGGGGGAGGCGGAAGAATAAACATGGCAGCCATAATCAAGGACAGAAAGGACCAGTACAGTATGCAGCGAAAGCAGAGTCTTGCGGTCAGCACCCCAAGACACATGGGAGAGGGTTTGTAGAAGGCGGAGGCGGCGAAAGGCGGTATCCTTGAGAGAGAGGACATGCTGGCGCCAAGTAAGGCGAGAGTCGAAGACAAGACCAAGAAACTTGCCCGATGCGCGATATTCAAGAGGGGTGCCATAAAGAAGAAGGGGAGGAGGACAAGCAGTACGGGACCGTGAAAAGTAGATAGAGAAAGACTTTGTAGGGGAGAAGTGGAAGCCATGGTCGGTGGCCCAAGAGGAGGTGACAGTAACAGCAGATTGAAAAAGGCGATGGAGAAGGGAGGAGGAGCTGCTCGAGGCATAAATGGCGAAATCGTCTACATAAAGAGAGGACCTGACACCAGGCGGGAGGGTAGAAACGATGCCGTCAATGGCCAGGAGGAAGAGGGTAGTACTCAGGACCGAGCCCTGGGGCACACCCTCGTACTGACAGAAGGAGGGGGAGCAAGAAGAAGCAACCCTAACGCGGAAGGAACGGTTTCGCAGGAAGTTATGGAGGAAAACCCCCATGTTGCCAGAGACACCGACACAGGACAGCTGGTGAAGGATGTGATGGCGCCAAGTAGTGTCGTAAGCTTTCTCAAGATCAAAGAAAACAGCTAAGACAGATTCTCGTCGGGCAAAAGCAGAAGTAATATATGTTTGTAAGCGGGCGAGAGGTTCCGCTGTACCACGGGCACGTCGAAAGCCAAACTGAGTGGGGGAGAGAAGGTTCTTTGACTCGAGGTACCACATCAATCGGAGATTGATCATGCGCTCAAGTAGCTTGCAGACACAGCTAGTCAGAGCAATGGGTCTATAATCCTGGGGAAGAGTACCAGACTTGTTAGGCTTAAGAAAAGGGAGTATAAGTGCATTGCGCCACTGGGGTGGGAAGTCCCCGGTTAGCCAAACGCGGTTATAAAGGGTAAGTAAGAAGGTCAGGGAGACAGTAGGAAGGTGGCGGAGCATCTGATAGTGAACACCATCAGGGCCCGCAGAGGTGTTACGACAGCACTTCAAGGCAGAGGTAAGTTCAGAGGGGGAGAAGGGGGTGTTATATGAAGTATTAGAAGAAAGTGTGAAGGTAATAGGGGTGTGCTCACGTGTCGCCTTAAGGGCAGCAAACTCAGGAGGAAGATGGGAACCACTGCTGACGCTGCTAAAAAATGAGCCCAGTTCTGTGGCAACCTGGAGGGGTTCAGCAATATCACCCTGGGGGAGGCGAAGTACAGGAGCATAGGAAGGTGGGTGTTTACCTGATAATTTATGAATACGGCGCCAGACTGAAACAATGGGGGTAGAGGAAGTCAAGGTAGACACATAAGCACGCCAACTGTTGGACTGAGCCAATCTAGTGGTCCGGCGGAACCTAGCCGAGGCACGTTTAAAGTTAACAAAGGCCGGGAGCTGGCCGGGAGTGTCCCGTTTACATCGGTAACTACTCCAGGCCACCCGTTTCAAGCGAAAGGCAGTAGTGCAGGCAGGGTTCCACCAGGGAACACATTTGGAGGCAAAGGGGCGGGAAGTCCGGGGGATGGAGACAAAAGCAGCAGCGAGAACAGACGTGATAAAGTAGATCAACATGTCAGAAGAGGAAGAAAAATCAGAAGAGGAGAGGCGAAGGGCAGACAGTGAGGCAAAAACACGCCAGTCTGCTCTACCAAAGCACCAGCGAGGGGGTCTGGGAAGAGGGATGTAGGAAGTAGGAGAAAGAAGAACTGGGAAATGATCACTACAGGGATTGTGGTCAAGAACCGACCAGTGGAGATCTAGTAGTAGGTCAGGGGAACAGAAGGCGAGGTCGAGGCAGGAAAAAGTCTGGGTGCGGAGATCAAAGTGTGTGGGGGCGGCAGAATTAAGGATAGTAAGGTCAAAGTCTTTAAGGAGGTGGTCGAGAGAGCGGCCACGAGAGGTGACCACAGAATCCCCCCAAAGGGTGTGGCGACAATTAAAATCACCAACCATAAGGAGGGGGGAAGGGAGGTTAGAGAAAAGGGAGCGGAGGGCATCGAGATCAAGAGGCTGGGAAGGGGAAAGGTAAAGGGAAACGAGAGACATCCAACGGCGGAGGTAGATACGAAGGACTGTACAGGGAAGTGTAGTAGGGATAGGAAGAGGGGTAGAAGCAACAGACTGGTGAAGAAGGATAGCAGAAGAAGAGATAGAGTGTGGGGAGGAAAAAAAGCGGTACTGAGGAATAGGGGTGGGCGGGCTAGTAAGGAAGGTTTCCTGAAGGCAGAGGACCATGGAGGCATAAGAGGAAATGAGTTGACGAAGATCCTGTCGATGGGCACGAAAACCACGAATATTCCACTGAAGAACAGACATGATCAGTAGGGGATAAGACTCGGGATGGGTGAAGGTGAGGGAGGAGCGTTCTCAGGGAATAAAGGACCGGGGTCCATACCCATAAGAGGTAAGGAAGAAGGAAGAGGGTCAGGAGCGGATGAGGTATGGGAGAGGGGGGAGATTGAGAGAGGAGATCGGTGCGTGAGTAGCCAGGTGGTAGGGGAAGAGAGAGGATAGATCGGGTAGCAGAGGAAGGTGGGGGAGGGGCAGACGAAGGGGGCTGCACCGAAGAACAGGCGGGGTAAGACGAGGAGGGGAGGGGAGAGTAAAGCGGTGAAGGGGGAGATGGCGGAGCGCCGGGTGCAGAGGGGGGGAGGTGGACTGGAGGAGGGGTTGAGGAGGGGAGACAGCAGAGGGAGAAGGTGGAGAAGGGGGAGTCGGGGTAGGAGGAAGGTGCTTGGGGGGTGGGTGAATAGAGGCCACGACCTGGATAGGAGGAGCCGGGGGAGGAGATGAGGAAGAAGGAGGAGAGGACAATGGAGTCGTGTTCTTTATGTACTCGATGATGGCATCGAGGTTATCACCCTCGGAAGGAGCGGGCGAGGAAGGTGCAGGGCGAGTCTTTTTAGCAAGGTGGAGAGGGGGTGAAGAGATCAAGGCGGGAGCTGGAGAGGGGGTTGGTAGGGGAGAGGAGACCAAAGTTTCAGAGTGGTGTTGTCGTTTGTTGGAGTGGGAGCGCTGAGGGCGTGGAGAGGGAGGGGTAGGGGTACAGACAGTGATGGAGGTAGGAGTATCAGGGTCAAGGACAGCAAAAGAATTAGAGCAGGAGATGGAGGATGGAGGGTGGGAGGGACAGAGGGAGGAGGAAGGAGGTAGAGGAGAGGGATGGGTGGAAGGCCGAGGATCGGGGCGGGAAGAAGAGGACGTGGCTGGAAGGTGAGGGGAAGAGGCGGAGGCAGCAACATGGTGAGGAGAAGGGGTGAAGCCTAGGCGACGGGCTTTCTGACGAGCCTCACGTAATGTGAGACCGTCACGGAAGCGAATACCAGCGACTTCAGCCTCAAACTTGTAAGTTGGGCAGCCGCGGTAGTGAACATTATGGGGGCCGCCACAATTGCAGCAGCGGTGGGTAGTGTTGTGGCATTGATCGCGGGTATGGGTAAGGCCACATAAAGGGCAGCGGAGAGCGGAGCGGCAGTGTTTTTCTGGATGGCCAAAACGCCAACAGTTTCGGCACTGGCGAGGTGGAGGAACGTAAGGCCGGACTAGGAGCATGACGTCCCCAACGTAGACATGGGTAGGGTGTTCGTGGCGTTTAAAGGATATCCGTGCAACATTGGTGGGGTTTCTCTGGCGACCTCGGGGGGACAAGGTGTAGCAGCGAACGGTTACAGCGTCGCACTCGCTGAGTAGATCTAATAGGTCAGTGTGACAGTCTGACCATTCCTTGTCGTCTATTGGGCAGTCTTGTGGTGAAATTACGACAGTGCCAGTGCATGTGTTTAGACGGTCGTCAGGGGTTGCATGGATGCGGGTACCGGATGGAGCCAATAAGTTGGCCATGGCCTGAGACTGAGCCTCAGACTCCACGCGTACCAGGCGTGAACGGTCAGGTCGGGTTTGGAAATGAACCTTGCCTACTTGTTCCTGTAGGCAACGTTGAAATAGGAGGGTATTCTCAGCAAAGGGAGCGGAGGGGGGGATAATGAAAAAAACGATCCCAGCGGGCAGGGGCGAAGAAGAGGTCATAGGCAGAAGGGTGAGACACGCCACGAGAGGAGCCAGTCCGGGGCTGTGCCGTAGCCTTCTTTGATGAAGAGGGAACATAAGGGGCTAAGGTGGTAATATAGGAAGATGTAGATGTGACGGGGAGGGAGGCTGAAGGGGTGGTAGGAGTGGAAGAGAGAGTCGGGAGAGCGGTAGACGTAGGGGAGGGAAGAGAGGTAGTAGAAGGGGTGCTGGAAATAGGGACGGTAGAAGGAGGAGCAGGGGGCAGGTGAAGTGAGGAGACTACAGGGGTGCGAATAGAGGCTGTGGTAGTGGTAGAGGAGGATGAGGAGTAATGAGGACCGAACCCTGTAGGGGGTGGGGTGATGGTAGTAGGAGAGAGAGAAGATGTTGGAGGTGGGGCATAGGATGGAAAAGTTGTGGAGGGGGTAGGGGTACAAGGGAGAGTAGAAGGTGGAATGGTCTGAGGAGCAGGTAGAGAGGTCGAGACCAGGTCCATTGGGCAAGCAGAGGTGTCAGGTAGGGGGCGACCAACAGCAGAGGCCTCGAGGGACTGGTCAGATACCACTCGAGGGGGACTTTTTAAATTTGATTTATCCATATACTATTGTTTTTAATGATCATGGCATCGGGGGTCACGGGTAAACCGCCTACCGGATTGGCAAAAGGGGCCGAGCGCTGCCGCCGGGGACGGGGTACCTCGTCCCCCACAGGGCTACCCGGTTTAAAGGCAGCCCTTGTGGCACCGAAAGTTTGCCCCGCAGCGGCGAGCAAAGTCCTCGGCCTCGATGCCTACCGGCCCAGGTACCCTCCAGCCAACACAGGACGGGCCACAACGGGCGATCCCCCTGGCGGGCGGCACCGGTGACCCACACCAGCCTACGGTCGGGATCATCTTGTTGGTCCTGACGGACACACAAGCCCCCCCACCACGACAAGGTAGATCCCATGGGGGGGAATTTTCTCAGAAGCTATTAAGAGATATTGGAAATATCATTGCAGCATCTGATAGAACTAATTAAACCCTACAACTGTCATAATGAATATTTGTTCTATGGATAATAATTACGCAGTAAAATTAAACCGTATCTTTTTGCCAAAAAATAGATTTCGTTCTAATTTTCTCGGAAGCTATTAAGGCCTGTCTAAGCTAGGACTGGGCAGTCGGGGAATCACGCGACTGCCCAGTCTCGACTCCCATATATGGTAAAGTGGGCGGGGATTATTACAATGATGTTTTAGGTCATGCTGAACACGAATCTGGACTTATTTTCATCATTACTATAATATCAAACATTAAACAAAAAAAAAACAAAAAAATAAGATACAGGAAATACTTTAATTATTCCCGTTACCATCACCTCATATTCATTACTATTATAGTATTATTTCATTATGATGGTGGTGGTGGTGGTGGTGAGGGAACTTCTTACAACAATTTAATAGATAAAGATAATAATAAGGGTTTATATTTTTTACTGTGACAAATGTGATTTTTTTTTTTTTATTACTATTATTGTAATTGTAATGGGGGGGGGAAAAAAATGTGCCCAGGCACCCTCCAGCCAACACAGGACGGCCCACAACGGGCGATCCCCCTGGCGGGCGGCACCGGTGACCCACACCAGCCTACGGTCGGGATCATCTTGTTGGTCCTGACGGACACACAAGCCCCCCCACCACGACAAGGTAGATCCCATGGGGGTGTATTACTATTATTGTGTGTGTGTGTGTGTGTGTGATAGACAGGCTGACCCCCTACCCCTCCTACTATTACTTCCAATGAACTTACTCTTACCTCTCCTTCTTCAGCGCTATAAAATAAGTATCATAATCAAATACATCATAAATTTTTCGCTTTAATAGTAAATGATTAAAATCTTTTCCCACCAGAGGCCAAGACATACAACGAGAGGTTGAAATATATAAAAAAGTTAATAAATGTACTGTTGAGTGGTACATATACGTATACACATCAGTGGAAGGCCTCTGGAATACAAACAGTGGAATACACAATGCAACCAATGTTTCTTCTTACTCTCATGTCCTTCCTTCTGTAGTTGCCAAGTTAAATAAGTGTAGCTCAAGGGCATACTGTAATTAGTGTGTTGTTAGCATACTGGCAATGGTCCTAGCACATACTGAAGTCATTATGGGGGAGAGAGAGAGAGAGAGAGAGAGAGAGAGAGAGAGAGAGAGAGAGAGAGAGAGAGAGAGAGAGAGAGAGAGAGAGAGAGAGAGAGAGAGAGAGAGAGAGAGAGAGAGAGAGAGAGAGAGAGAGAGAGAGAGAGAGAGAGAGAGAGAGAGAGAGAGAGAGAGAGAGAGAGAGAGAGAGAGAGAGAGAGAGAGAGAGAGAGAGAGAGAGAGAGAGAGAAATATTAATAGGTTGTGACTTTCCAACCAATGTACTTTAATCATAGTGAAACTTTATCTACCTTGCATTAGGCCAGGAGCATTATGTAAAGTAATACAATCAGGTCCCTCTCCTACATCCTTCTACAAACACACACACACAAGTTAAAGAGTATAAAACTGTCGCATTATTGCATCATCATGAATATGGTGTAACTGAGACAAACGGAGCAAGTCCAAAGTGGTACCTAGGAGAGAATGCAATACAAGGCTTCTTAGTCAGTTGTTACACATGAAATAAGGTACTAACGTGATATTTTCTTGTACATTACATAACATTACATCACACCAAAATGCCCATAATAGGAATACTTCATACTTCTGAGAAACAAATTGTATCTAACATCTACTACTTCAGACTAATAAATAAAGTCTGCATGAATAAGCTCCTGGCCTCTGGAATACCTTGCAAGGGATGATACTAGTTTGCATGTGTTGCGTGTCTGTGCTAACCAGTAGAACCAGCAAAAAACAATAACATAACAGATTGGGCAGTGATGGAGGAAGTAAACAAGCATATGAACAAACATGTCAGATTCCCTCAACTTACTATGTCACTCACTTAAAATGCAAACTAATTAATGTGTAACTGTAGGAATGAGTCTCAGATCACAACTTAATCCAAAAAAATAACTGAACCAAATGAATATATATGCCAACACATACGTACACACTTAATCAGGAAACCATTTCTGAATATAAGTGGGACACTTGCTACCCGAACACACACATTATTCAGTGCAATATGAACAGCATGAGTGAGTGAGTGTGATCAGATCCTTTGAATAGCCATGAATACTGAGCCTCGGCAGCAGCCATATAACAACTATGAGTATTATCACATACATGTAAGAAGCAGCTTAGCTATACCTGTGAGTCACAACACTGTTTGCAACACACACACACACACACACACACACACACACACACACACACACACACACACACACACACACACACAGACACACACACACACACACACACACGAGCGCCACAGCTCAGTGCACTGCCACGTGGGTGAGAATGTTCAACACTTAAATACTACACATGGCATTGGAATATTGTTTTACATAGAAAACATAATAGCATTGACACCACACATCTAAATATATGTATGAATATATTTTATATATACATATATACCAAAGTGCAAAATTTGTAACATTGTCTTCTTTTTTTGTTTTTATCATTATTTTCAAAAATAATGGATCAATTTTTAACTCTATACTTCAAGAACTTGGCAAAATGTCTTGGAGAATCCATCCAATGGGATGAACATTTCCACTTGAGCAATGTTCCCAAGGGAACACTGAGCATTTAGGAATCACAGATTACCTTTCTTTTTGCCAACTAAACCAATTCAGTGTACAGTACAAGGCTCAGAACCACTGCTATGCTCCTATGTTCTTCCTCCATAACATCTGTATTTAAGTATAAGAAAGGTAATCAATACATTGCCTTCTACCTGCAGTGGTTCAACAGCAAAGCCTTCTATGGGCACAAGTGTGGGTATTGACTTTTGAATGGAGTATACTTGGTGTATGCAGTGCTACCCAGTGACGACTAGTAGAAGCAGCCTCTAACCTTATACTGTACTAGGGCACGTGTTCACAGCAGTACACACACCTCCACTTACAAACAAGGTGTCTAGTATCATCCACATCAGAACAAAGATCTCTGGCGAATATTTTTTTCACACACTTAACTACTTACCCTCCAGAAATCATCAAACAGAAATACAAATGGAAAGTGTGCTTTGGTTGCAATAATTAACATCAGCATCTGACAAAGAGGTGCTCATATGAGGTTCACAACATTAGGTCGTAACACACTCTGACAACACACTTAAAAGTTGAACAAAGATCAAATCTATTGTGGTAAGTCTTTGGTAATGGAAGTGAAATGAGATTAAAAACAGTCACAACAAATTCACATAAAAATAACACTCTGCCCTACCTTCCCCCTCCCCCTCCCTCACAACACATGACAGGCACAATAAAATACAATGAAACACAGTACCCTACACATATAAAAGTTACTCCCACATCAACCTAAAACACCACTAATTGTCATCATAAAAATTGAATTAAATATTCTAACCAGTAAAAACATGACGAAGCATATATCTCTCCATACATACAATAAAAAAGATAAAAGATGGACAGCAAAACCTTTAAGTAGTATGAAAATAATCTCAAAAACAAATGTAAAAATATGAAGGCTCTGCTGAAAACATACATAGATACATTGAAGAAATGCTTATAAATATTCTCCGTGGTGCAGCTAAACACATTCAAAAGATGTGCTATAAGGCAATAACTCACACAGAAAATACTTATTACTTATTATCCATCAAGTCTTGGGTCTGGGTGGCTCTGTGGTGCAGTGCTCGGCTCGTGACCTTAAGATTATGAGTTCAACCCAGGCTCACGGCAGTTTCTTGGTGAGAGTGAGAGGGGCAGCACTCTCTCGTTAACCCTAGCAGAACTATATAGTGTATAGATGCCTAGTTCAGAGGATTATTAAATTTTAAACACATTTTCCACTATAAATGCCTAGTTCGGGGGAATTATTGAATCACCTTTTTTTTAATGTCCAATGAGTCACAAACCAAAATAAACTAACCATTGGAAACCGTTACACAATATTAGGAAAGAAGTATCTATGCAGCAACAGTAGTATTTGTAGTAGCAATATAAAAAATAGGGAGTACCAGGAAGGAGGGTAGTAAAATTAAATTAGTTATACCTGGTGAGATAAGATGCAGGAACATAACCTTGCTTGCCTGACCGTTCCTCTACAAACCACCAGTCTGAGGATACAGCGTGCAGCACCATCACCACCTGACCTGCTACCAAGTTCAGCTGCGTGCCATCAGACCCGCCAAAGTTGTACAGCGCGTAGTGGAACTGTGTGGAAGAAATGGTGGTGGATAAGATTTGTGGAGGACTGTGGAATGAAAACTAAAACTGTGTGTGTGGAAGAAATGGTGATGAATAAGCTGGGTGAAGGTCAGGGGCGTATATTCAGGGTGTGCGCCGCACACCCTGAGAGAGAAATGCATGATAGTTATAAATAAATTCAGCAGTAAGTGGGAAACGATATTTTTCTTATTGTTTTTAGCCCTGTTATAATATTTTCCACTATAGATGTTCTGTAGAAGCACTGCAAACCCAATAATCAATTGTATCATTATGTAGCATAGCGCGTACGGTGGAGTGGGAGGGCAGACTGTTGAAAATATGGATCTGGGTGTGCGGCTCTACAAATGCACACTGCTTGCGTTCGTTTTTGCTGCTGACATTTTATATTGGCTAGAAGGTATAAAGTGTCTTTACCATTCATTATATGAGCATAATTAAGACTTGGAGGAATTATAATATAGTATTTATTATGAAACCAAATGTTATTAAGTCACTCTATCAGAAATAAAGATTGAGTGCAACCTAAATCATGGACTCTCTTACCAATGAAACAACAGAAGTTGAGTTGCCAAGTAACCCAAGTTATACTAACTCAGTTTCATTGACGCCAGTGTCGAGGGAGCACGTGCATTTCCCTTACCTTAGCTTAGCCTTAGCTTAGCTAATCAAAATTAATAACTTTAATTATTCTAAATTTACACAAAATTTGCTTTATTTTCCAACTAACGGTATGAATAATTATAAACTTGTAATTACACACACACACACACACACACCAGTAATTAGGTATTGGTTAATTATGGACAGAATCCCTGTTCAGCACACCCAGTGACAGAAACCACCATACGCCACTGGTGAAGGTATGGGAAAAAAAGTCTGTGGAAGAATGGATTAAAAAAAAAAAAACCGTAATTATAATACATCAATAAATAATTGTCTACATATGTAAGGTATTCAAATAACTATGAATACATAACACTAGAAAAAACACACAAATACAAAAATCAAAATAAAATAACACCCTGATGAAATACATTATTCCTCTTCACCCATATAGAAAACCTGATATTCCAGACACACTCAAGCAAACCAAACATAGCTATACACATACACACACACACACACACACACAACTAATACACACACACAACACGAGTCCAAAGAGATGTTGATAGTTTTGACGGGAATTTCAGTATTCATAACAGCACCTTCATAGTTTTTATATATTTACCTGTGGCTCCGTAGACTGTGAAGGTTGGTGGTCCACTTGGTCACGTACAATCACCCCATCCTTAATGATCTCATAAATGGGGCTGGAGTCTGCCTCTCCTGCTGCCCCATTCTCACCCCTTCCCTCATTACCCTGGAGAAATAGGATTAGTTAAGGAAATTATTACGACTCACTTTTTGTATATATGTAAAGATAGCTCCACTTTATTTTTTTTTCATTAATTCAATCATTTCCTTCTAGTGAGGTGTTTGGGAAGCCTTTCATCTATATTCTCTCATACAGAAAGGCAAAGGCAAGGCACAGAGGGGAAAGGGAGAGTTATTAAATCTCCCTCAACCCTAACTACCTCGTCTTGGTCTACCTTACCTGATCAATTTCCTCATATATATTGTTTTCCTCCAAGACAGGTGAAGTGTACTCCCCAGACACTTGACGATCCAGAGGGGGGGAGTAATAGTCCCCTTCCCCCCTCTCACTCCCACCCCTACCACAAGGAGGCAGGGGATCAGGCTTGCTGGGGAGGGGAGGCTGGAGGGTTGACGTGGGGGCTCCCTCAGATGAGTACCGGGGTGGGGGAGCCTGGGGGAGACCTGTACCCTGGGGGAGTGTGGTGGGGACTACAGGGAAGATGTCCTCATACCGGGGGGGTGCTTGCTCTGGGGGTGCTGGGGCCGGCCGGGGGACAGTGGAGGGCCGGGGGTTGACGGGTAGTGCTAATGGCCGGCTAGGTAAGGCTGCTGTACTAGATGGTGTTGGTAGAGCTGTAGCAGTGCCACCCGCACCCCCTCCTTCAGTGCCAAGCAGGGACTTCAAGCAGGAGGCACGCACAATGCCCTTAGTATCTGCAGTGGAGGAGGAACCATTAAAATTCTACCCCAGGTCAATGCTAAAAAAAAAAAAGAAAATAGCTATAGAAGATTACAATTCAGCTTCAAAGAGGAAATTGTAAGTACAGTGAAGAGTATAATAATAGCAATCCAAGACAACATAATAAAAAGGAAGAATAACCGCCAGAAAAAAAAAATTCACACCACATTCTTTCACTGCCATCTCAAAAAAATAAATAAAAAAATAAAATAAATAAATAAAAAAAAATAAAATAAAAATAAAAATTCTTTCCCTTCTGCCTCACCTCCATCATCGACAAACCATCGGTCGGTCCTTCCTAGCGGGTCCTTGTTCTTGAGTAGTGCCACGTGGTCACCTGGGTACAAGGTCAACTCCATGACCTCAGCGGGCGTGTGCACCTCTCTCACCACGTACACGACCTCCCTCGGGTACTGGCCCAACACCTTCGTTTTGGCCGCCTGCGTACATACAAACACACATGTAAAGATGGGATGATTGATTGGTATATATACACACACACACACATAAGGAAGGATAAACTCACACAAACACACACACTGGCGCACATCTATAGAAATAATACATACATGAATGACAAATAAGCACACAGGTATGTACATAAAATAAAGATTACACACATATCACAATCATCACTAAAAGAAAGATAGAAAGAGAGGCAGTAATCATAAAAAAATACACAAACACAACACACACAACAAAACAAATACAATACATAAAAACTATCAATAAAAACAATAACAATTCACTAAGCACACTCACCTCTGCATGTTCTCTTCTCGACACACCACTTTCAACACTCTTACGGGATCTACTCTTAGTCCGGGGGAGTGACCAGTGATGGGAGTCAGCCGGGATGAAACTCAGCTGACGGAACTCTCCCACCTGCTGTAGATACTTCACCCGGAACTGTGTCAGCATGTCCTCCTCCTCCCCCACTACAGCAAGTCCAAGAGTCTGTAATCACACATGTATTACAGGCTACCACACTAACACTGTTTTTTATAATACATGAAAATACAGTACTGTTTACATACATATAGCTGTGACAATACTTATGTAATGAGAAAATGGATATTACTTAAATTGAGGAACTGAAATTGGTTGGATTAAATCATATTACAGGTAAGATACAGTAAGATTACCTTTAATACACGTACCAAGTATACAGTGCGTATGGATGGAAATAGTGTGTATGTATGTGTGTATGTATGAGTAGGGGAGGATAGTGGTGCCAATGTCCCCAAGGCAGGAGAGCCACTGACTGACACCTTCCTTCCCCGAGACTCCTTTCAACACTGACCTAACTCAACACCACCACCACCACCACCGAGCCTTCACACACACACACACACACATACACACACACACACACACACACACACACACGCACAACACACACATACACAACACAAACTATAATCACACCTCCCCCATTCTTCCATTACACATAAATCCCTTCTTACACCTATAAAACACACACACATATATACATACACACCTAAGAAGTGAGTGAACCTATATGAAAGTGACCACTAGTTATTGACACAGTGGTGGGCTTAATCCTTACACCAAACAAAGATCTCAAGACGTTGCACAATTCACTTCATTTCAATACTTTTTTTCCCTTTTATTGATTGCCCTTTCTGTGGAATTTATTTACTAACTCTTGGCAGTGAAAATTATCTCACTGACACATACTTGATTTCTTTACCATAACACCACATAGAGACGTGTTTGTGTGTGTGTGTGTGTGTGTGTGTGTGTGTGTGTGTGTGTGTGTGTGTGTGTGTGTGTGTGTGTGTGTGTGTGTGTGTGTGTGTGTGTGTGTGTGTGTACGTAGTTGTATACATAAGCTATACGTGTGCTGCCCTGTCTCCATTATCTATTATCATCAAATTAACTGAATCTATGAAGGAAACAATTAATCAAAGTCAGTTTACATCGGTGACCCCATAGAAATGACCTTGAGAGGATTATTTCCCTCATCTTACTCCCCTCTTTCCCTTCCCTCCCTCCCTGCCTCCTTCATCCCCTCTTGACCTCTTCCTCTCTCTCCTCTCTCTGCTCTCTCCCAAACTGCACATCCCACACACCAAAATATTTGTCATCATGATCTTTGCACTTTGTAGGTCAGTATGTCAAATTATTCCACTATAAATCATGAGTGGAAAAGGTATATCACTGTATGCACATCTCTGTCTCATGTGTATTAGGTTGAGGCAGTAGGTGAACAGATACATATGGTTTGCAATTCTATCTATTTAACTGTATTATTCCAAGTCTCACCTGGGATAGATTCAAGTAGAGTCGAGCTAGATGACCTTGTAAATACATTCGAGCAGAGACAAGGGAACGTGTAGCCAGACTCAGGACTTCTATCCCACTCTTGGTTAGCACTGGCAGGTCCATCATCAGCTGAGTGTTGAGGGCACTGTAGGTCCCTTGTGCACGTGATAGTTCCTCTTCCAGCTGATAAAATACATAGGATACTTAGAATATAATGAGGTTGCAAAAGGCTAGGCTAATTGACAAGGCAGCTCCTGTGCACCAAACCTAACACTTACCATCCGTTTTTTTCATTAAAATCTCACTTGGTTTGAAGTTATGCATCACTCAAGCTTTGCAATCTCATACTTATCTCATATTTATATTTATACTCTGTACCTCGCATCATATTACCTTATCATCATACATCAATAAGACTCCCAGACTACACACAAACTAATAGGAATAAGATTGGAATTTCTCATCGCATATCATATATTCAAAACCTCTACACATGCACATTCACGCCGCAAATAAATCCTAATCAATCATACATAACCTAACCTAATCTAATCTATCTTCACCATACAAGCAACAGTAGGTTGTCACAGTTACTTACAATCCTGGTTCGTGTTGGATCCCTGTTACGGTCCAACTTGTACTGTGCATTGTCATAGTCGAGCAGCTTGTCATTCCGCTTCAAAATGAGTCTGTCCGGAACCTCACAAAGCACCACCAGCTTCTTGGTCGGCAGGACAACTCGCTGCCTCACAAAGTTGTCCTGAAAAAAGAAGGAAAACAGATCATTTCAACCTGGTTATATATATATATATATCAATGGAAATGACGATGTGATAATCCATTCTAACCTCTCTCTCTCTCTCTCTCTCTCTTGTCCCTCTCTCCCTCTCCTTCTTCCTCTTCCTCTCCCTCTTTCTCTTCCTCTCCCTCTCTCTTCCAGTACTTACAAATGTCTCAAATAGTCTTCCAGCCGAGTCCATTGCCACAGAATGCAATGCTTCCATCTTAGGTCCCGGCTGCAGGAGTGTTTCTATGAGTCCTCTGACCACGCCCAGCTCCCCTCGGTGGCGTGCCTTCACCCCCTGCAGCAGCACCTCCATATCCTGGGACATTACCGCCGCCCAACGCTGAACTGAACGGAACTTGGCCACCTCCTCGTCAAATTCCAAGTCCTTTGTCTATGGGGTTGAGGATTGGTATGTATGTGTTTAGCAGTGGTGTTGTAAGGGGGCGGCAGAAGGATTGGTCCGCCCCGGGTGACAGCTTGAGGGGGGTGCCATGATACAGGCTCAAGTCTAATGGCTAAATTCAGTGACGTAGCTAAGTGAAGGGGTGTGGGCGAGATTCCTAAACTGTTATATATTGTTTCTGACTCTACTCAAGCCTCTGTTGGAGAAGGAAAAATAAAAATAGAAGATAAAGAAAAGAAAATCTATGTATAAGACAAGAGTTGACTTACCTGAACCATAATCCCGAGCATTTCTGAGAGTAGTGTTGAGAACCTTGCAGACTTCTTAGCCACTGAGTGAAGGGAGACTCTCTGCATCTTACTCTGAAGCGACTGATCACTCTCAACTCGGTACTTGTTGACTGGATGGAAAAACAAGGCCTCGTATTATTAAGTTATACTATTATGAATTACAAGTACAGTAAGACCTCGATATAACGAACCCGCTTATAGCGAATTTCGGACATAACGAACGTCATTTCTTGGCTGAACCAACTTTGAAATGGCTTCAAGGACTCCTGTATGAACAAGTCTTAATGAACGAAATCCCGTACATAGTGAACTCGTTCGGTATTTTTACCAAACTTTGGATATAACAAATTATCAGATATAACGTCAGACACCCCGCCCCAATTGGTTCGTTATATTGAGCTTTTACTGTATGTGTATTTGTATGTACAAGTGTGTGCTTGTTGTATATGCATGAATTATATACTTAATGGTGGTCAGGGTTAATCTATAAATGATAGATATGTATAAAATCAAATTAAAATGTCCAGATTATCTCGGTATGAATTAAGAAAATATGGGAAATGCTCTCTCTCTCTCTTTTCTCTCTCTCATTAGTCCCTATCCTATCTCCTCTCTCTCTCATTAGTCCTTATTCTATCTCCTTTTTACCCAGTCCTACCTTACCTAAACTAACCTAACCTATCCTATCTGGTCCTCTCTCCCTACAGTCCATCCTTACCCAGGTCTAGCCTCTTGGTGTATTCGTTGATCTCCTTGGCAGCATTGGCCATGGCTGTCTTGGCCTCCACAAGGTCCTGGTGGTCTGGGTGGTGCTCAGGCGTATCCCTTACAAGCCGGTCCAGGAACAATGGGTACCTGGGGGAAGGGGGAAGGAAGAAGGGGAGTTACTTAGTGGGTGTCTGGGGGAAGGGGAAAGAAGGAAGGGGGAAGGGAGAAGGGGGAAGGGAGAAGGGGAGTTAGTGGAAGGAAAGGAGGAAACAATACTATTATCATGGAAAGGGAGAGAAAAGGATGAATTGAAAGAAAGGAATGATAAATGTTACCTTGTTGGTGTGTGGAGAAGAAAATTAATTAAAAGCAGAGATGAATATAATACTTTTTTTGAGGGGACCAAATTTTCACCACCACCACCACCATAACCACTCACTTCAACACTCGCTGGAGAGGTTTGATGAGCACTGATCTCATGTCTAGCAGTTGAATCTTGTGCTGTTGTAGTTCCTCCAACACCCACTTGAGGAAGTCTGCCGAGCCTGTCTCCTGCTCGTACTGTGGGTGAGATTGGAGGATGAGATTGGAGTGTGAGGTGGAGGGTGACATAGAGGGTTAATTAATTTTACTTTTAAGGATAAACTCATAAATTTATTGAACTTGCCCAGAGAGAGAGAGAAAATCACCTCTATGACAAAGCAAATATTTTCTTCAATCAATCAATGACCAACTTAACATAAACTTTCTACAAAACACAGACACACACACAATCACACACACACACACACACACACACACACACACTCACACACTCACACACACACACACACACACAATCACACTTCCACCACCATCTCACCTTCTTCATAAGCGGCTCCACTGTTACATTATGATTAGCACAGTACACCTTATAAGCCTGACACAGCTCGTCTGCACACACCAGAAACACTCTCCCTACACACACTTCATCCTCCTCCCCGTACGCAGCCTGGTCCAGCAGGTTAGCAAATTTCTTGGCAACATCTATCACCTGTAAGGATTATACACACATTTTAAGAAAGAGAAATAGATTGATAGATAGTTATTATATACACATTTTGAGAGAAATAGATAGATATAGACGTACATAGATAAAATAAAATAGGTATACCTGAGTGATATTTCCTAAGAGTGATGGTAAGTGAACACCCTGGTTCCCCCTTGGCCTGGATGGAGCTAGTTGCACCACGTGTAGTAATGCTTCAAGGTCATGGATGTACTCGTGTTCAGTGGTGACGATCTCCTGTATCACCACACGACGCATGCTGGCGCGGACCTTAGGCTGGGCCTGCATAAGGGAGGGGAAGAGAGGTAAGGAGGGAGAGGAAGAGATGGAAAGAGGGAGAGGAAAGGATGAAAAGTGAGGAAGGAAGAGCATTAATAATAATATATACTTTAATTTGTCTTTTTGTGTAATAGAGCAAAGAAACTTGCTTTTGATTGGCCTTTTACTTCTTTCTTAAAGAACATTTGCTGTGAGATACAATGTTTTTTTCAATACTCTGATTCACTTTACAATCCTTACCTTGTTACCTATATGAAAAAATATATATATAAACAACAATACAGACAGTTGGAGATAGGAGAGTAGCTAAGAGAACTAAAAGAGAAAATTTTTAATAGAGAAATAAAATGCCATGAACTCACCATATCTGCAGGTGTTCCTTCTTCAGTAGTTTTTTCCCCTTCAGGTTGTTCCTCCTCCACCTGTTTCTCATTATCCTCTCCACTTAACAACTCCATGCCTTGGCCCTTAGCTCCATCTGACCCTGAAGAATGCAATGCGTATGTGATAATGACAAAGAATGTACATCAACTGAAGGAAAAACTAGACAAATATAGATACGGAGAGATAAGACCACACAAGTGTAGCTCAGGCCCTGTATACTACAACTAAGTAAATACAACTAGGCAAATACATCACCAATATCATTATTTTGTAAGATAGGTTCCATTTTTACATTAGTCAGCTAGGTTCCATTTTTACATTAGTCAGCCTTAGTCAGCCAATGTCAGCTTTGTTTTCTAAGTCCTTACTCAAGACCTAATCTCATGTCTGCTTTAGTCTATCCACAGCCATTCTAATCTTTCATATCATAATAAACGGATTCATATATATTTTTTTCTTTTATTTTTTTAATATTGTTAAGTTTTGCATACCAATATATATTAATAGAGGTGTAGGTACATGTAATATTGGTTATTCCTGTAAATAAAATTTCTTACTCCCATAATTACTTGTTGTTTTATAGTATTAATAAAAATTACTTTCAATAACATTCACATTGACATTATCACAAAAAACATGTTAATATGGCAAGGTTGTAATCTATAAAAAATAAAAAATTAAATAAAAAAAAACATATATATATATACCCAAGAGACATTCAACTATATATTCATCCATACATTTCTTTTTTGATAATTTTCCTAACCTAATCTAACCTTGCTATACCAACCTCCCATGTGACCTGGTATCTATAGAGGTGTTGTTCCGGTAAGTCTGTGTGATCAACTTGCTGGCTCCATAGTAAGATAAGATAAAGCGTTGTGTTAAAGTATTAAAAAAAAAAGAGAGAGAGAGAGAGAGAGAGAGAGAGAGAGAGAGAGAGAGAGAGAGAGAGAGAGAGAGAGAGAGAGAGAGAGAGAGAGAGAGAGAGAGAGAGAATAGAATCAATGACTAAGATAGCATATCCTGTCTGGCTGCTACTTGCTAGCGGTCACAGGCACCTAACCTACACCATGCCTCTCCTTCATGTTCTTCTTACCATGGGAGGTGTTGGAGTAGTAGTGCTCCTCCTCCTCCTCCTGTGTGTGAGGCAGCTTGGGTGGAGGAGGAGGAGCTGGCCGCTGGGGGACAAGACCAGCTGATGTACTGTCCAAGCTGGTTTCTGTTGATTAAAAAGATTATTACACTTTTTTAATCATTAATTTTTTTTTTATCATTAATTAGTTTGTTTTATCATCAATTAGTTTGTTTTATCATTAATTAGTTTGCTATATCAATTACTACTTTTTTCCCTACTCGTTCAGTTTTTCAGTTGTTTCATTATCAATCATCTATATTACATCATTGATTGCCTAAGTACTTCATCCTTAGGTAACATGAATTAATTAATTAAACTATTTCATAACATATCATAATCACTTCATATTTTTTACAACTACTATTATCTACCTCTTTTATTATTTATTCATTTATTTTATTATTATTTTCTTTTTACCTGAGGAATACGTCCCTTCACTGGCTAGGGAGAGGCGACACACATCCTCTGGGAAGGCAGCAGCAGCAGCAGCAGCACCACCACCACCACCACCACCACCAGTAGTCACATTGTCATACATTCGTTGTGGTGGGCGTCTCATCACCACTTCCTTCTCTGGACTCTTCTTCGTGTTCTTCTTCACTTGCGAGTACACGGGCTGGATGGGAGGATGAGGTTGAGGTTGAGGTTGAGGTTGAGGTTGAGGTTGAGGCTGAGGCTGAGGTTGAGGTTGTGGTTGAGGTTGAGGTTGAGGTTGTGGTTGTGGTTGTGGCTTGCTAGAAGGCTGAGGTTGTGGTTGACTGTTGGACTGCATCTGGGTGGGAGGTTGAGATTGAGGTTGTGGCTGAGGTTGAGATTGAAGTTGAGGTTGACTGGAGGATTGCATGTTGGTGAGAGGGTGAGGTTGAGGTTGATTGGGTAGCTGTGTTGGGGTGGAGGGAGAGCGAGGCACTGAGGCAGCTTCTGAATCCGACTGTGAAGAGTTATTCCGGGTAAACATTTTAGTCTGAGTTGAAACGAGAGGTGGTGGAGCAGGCCGGGTGGAGGTGAAAGGTCCGGTTCTTGGTGTGGTTGTAGTGGTGGTGGAGGGGGTGGAAGGTGTGATGGGTGTGGTGGTCTGAGGAGAGACAGGTGTGGTAGGATGATTATTAGCTGCTTCTTGTGGGTGTGTAGGTTTGGTGTCGCGTTCTGGGGGAAGGATCTTAGTTTGTCTGGGAAGAGCTTTAGGCTTTAACTTCACTATATTTTGAGTCTCAATTTGCCTGTGTTCACCTGGGGACATTTCTCTCTCTATAAAGACACTGTTCCCAGCTTTCTCCGGCCGAGCCACAGAGGTCTTGGTGACAGCGTCAAGAGAAGCTATATTCCTTGCCAACACCTGCTCCACATCCTGCTTCTTAATCAGTCCAAAGTCATCCTTGCTGTATGAGCGTCTCTTCCACGAGGCACTGAAGGGAGACGAGCTCCTTGAACGCTGGTGTACAGACTCATCAAAGGAGAGTCTTGAGCGCTCCTCCTCACCCGGGTCTGAGGTGGAGTCTGGGATGATGTTCTGTGCCTCAAGCAAACCTGGAGACTCTGGCTCTGGCTCTGGCTCTGGCTCTGGCTCTGGCTCTGGCTCTGGCTCTGGCTCTGTCTCTGTCTCTGTCTCTGTCTCTGTCTCTAGGAACACCAGGTAGTTCTTAGGACACATACCCTTGGAGCCAGTCTGGTTCTCCACCACCACCCAGTTGTTGTCTACGTCCTTGTGCACGGTGAGTAAGTCCCCTTTCTTCATGCACACGTCCCCAGCCTGCTCTGCCTGGAAGTCATACTGTGCTACGGCTTGAGTAGGTTGTGTGCTGGGTCCTGGGTCTGGTCTGGCGGCAAGAAAATGTTGCTCCTCACTGTAAGGACAATCCACAATGATTTCCACATATGACGTAGGAAATATCCCCTCGGCATCTCCAGCCCGGCCCAGCGTCCAGTGGGAGTCAACGTGCTGTAGGAGGTGTACTATTTCCCCCTTCTTGAATGTGAGTTCATTAGGGTACTGAGCCTTGAAGGAGAACACTGCCCGCCCGTACGGTTCAATGCCTGTGTTGTCCTCAGTATAGGATGGACCTCGGTAGCTCCAAGTGTTAGTAGTGGAGGTTGACCTTGTACCAGGATCACCACACTCCTCCACCAGGCTAGTAGAGAGATAATCCTCCACTTTTCTTGACAAACTATTCATCTTGGTGAGGCTGTTGTGTTGCCCCGTTAAGGCACTGAGGTCTGGGCCGCTACCCAACACACCTTCATCCTCCCCAAGGTCACGTGTCTCCTCTGTCGGAATGTTCTCATATCTATACTGACCTTGCTTCCCTTCCTCAATGTTAGGCGTGGAAGGGGAAGACACAGAGAGTTTGGCAGCGTCTTGTAAGGGTGGGACAGTGATAGGAATATTCTCATACCTTGAACCAGTACTGGCAAGGGACACAGAGGCACTTAAAGCTGAAGAAGGACATTTATCACCAGGATAGGCTGACGCTGCACCACCGCCCCCCTTACTGGAGTACAAGCCAGGCAGGTTCTGTTTGAAGTAATCATCATCAAATACATCTCCATCATCGCCATCAATAGTTTTCCAGGCCGTTGATGTTCTAGAGAGCATTGTGGTGGCATCAGTGGTTTCAGCAGAGTGTGAGGTTGTAGGTGGGGTGAGTGTGGTACTGGACTCTGGCACCATAGGGAGATTGGGGGTGGAATAGCCTGGGGAACATGGCACTGTGTCTGCTGGGGGAGGCTGTGCAGTAGTGCCAGCAACAGTGCCACTTAAAGCACCTCCAGTCTGAGTAAACGACGAGGGTGTATCATTAACCAAGAAACTGTTCTCTTCTGCTAGGACAGAAGGAGAAGAAGGCACTGAAGACTCATCCACTATCTCAACAAAACTCTTTGGAAAGATTCCCGTCGCACCGTTACTCTCCCCTCTGGAAAGGATGGGAGAAGTGGTATTAACTTAGGTCTTGCAATGAAAGAATGTATAATGAATAATACATGAATACGTGATGGTGGAGTAAGGTAAGGTAAGGTAAGGTGAGGTAAGGTGAGGTGAGGTGAGGTGAGGTGAGGTGAGGTGAGGTGAGGTGAGGTGGGGTAAGGTAAGGTAAGGTAAGGTAAGGTAAGGTTAGGTAATGTAAGGTAAGGTAATGTAAGAAGGTAAGGTAAGGTAATGTTAGGTCAGCTTCAAACACACAACAAAAATTAAAACATATAATACTTTTATAATATTAATCGATAGCACAACACTATTTACTGACCTGTACCAGTCCTTGTCAACCACGTGGGTGATGTTGACCAGGTCACCGGCGTAAAGATCAAGTTCCTCTGGCAGCTGGGCCATGATGCTAGACTTGACCCGACCTCGTAACCTCACCTCTCGCTCTGACGTGTCCTCAACCTGTTCGGAAAATAAGCAGCATATGAGGAGGATGAAAACCGAAGAAAATTGCAAAGAACAAGAATTACAAGAAAAATTAATCAGCCAATCAAACATAATAATTACATTTATCATTTATAAAAAAATATATATATATATATATATATATATATATATATATATATATATATAAATGTATTGATCCACAAACAGACATGAACACTTTACTATTATTCTCTCTCTCTCTCTCTCTCTCTCTCTCTCTCTCTCTCTCTCTCTCTCTCTCTCTCTCTCTCTCTCTCTCTCTCTCTCTCTCTCTCTCTCTCTCTCTTTTCTCTCTCCTTCAGTTTACCTCCATAATCTCCTTGTTGACGCCCCATACAAAGTTGATGGGGAACATGCCCTTTTTCCCCCAAGCCTCCCCACACCACCATGACTCATTGATGGGGTTGAGGCCGATCACGAAGTCACCTAAGGATTGAACAAATAAATTTCAAGGTCATTGCTGTCATGTTAATTAAAGTGTGAAGATAAATGAAAGGATTGCACTGAAAATGTCAAAAAATTAAGTACATAAAATAAATGACACCACGTTATGTCCTAAGATATAATTACACATTTGAAAAATTAATAAATGTCCACCTTACCTCTCTTAAGTCCCAGATCGCCTGACTGGGAAGGGAGGAACTCGGCTGATGCTACAAAGAGTGGGAGGTCTGAGGGGTGGGGGGGCAGTTCAACCTTGACCAACACACTGGAGGGGACAAGACCCACTGAGCCGCCCCCCTCCCCCTTCAACCAGTGCTTGTCCACCACCTCAAGGATCTGTAGAGGTAGACAGAGGGTAAAGATACACACACTTACTAACATAACTAAACTTAATTCAGCTTGACTGGATATAAGCTTTACCTAAACAAAAATATTCTACCAGGACAAAAGACTTATATACTTGGCCACAAATTTCACCTGTACACAAAATAAATTTAACCTTAGAAACAAGCTTTGCCAGAATAACATTTAGAAGTGTACCAAAGATTATAACTAACCTTATCAAACCTAATTGTACCCATATAGAGAGAACCAATTACCTGCACAATGTCATTTTTATAGAGGGTCAACTCCTCAGCGGATATGCCTGAGAAATTGGAAATGCAGCGACACACATCCCCTGCTTTCATCTTTCTGCGCGTGTCTTGTACGTGTCTGGACCAACCATGCTGCTCCCGGCTCACCTCCGCCCTACAAACAGACATCAATCATCAATTATTGGGGGCATACGCCAAGGAGACACAAAGTCATTCCAGCGATACCCCATGATACTGCGAAGGCATTTATTACCAAAGACATCAATTTGCCTCTTCAGATCAGTGTTCAGTGTTGATGTCAAGCATACATGCACAGTATTATTACCTCACACTAACAAAATAATTACCTCTTATATTACACAGGAAGGGAAAATGTATTCAACTCTGCACATGTAAGAAAAATGTATAAATCAACACCCACTAAATACTTCAATTAATCTATCCCTGTCACCATTTTCTAGGGTTAAGAATCATATACAGTAAATATATGGGAGGGTAAGATTACAGGGTTCAAAACTAGAAGGGAAATATTCATTTTTTACAGATTTTTCTACCGAGGGCGAATCATGAAATGTTTAAATTCAGGTAGTACGTTAGGTTAGGTTAGGTTGGGTTGGGTTAGGTTAGAAATAAAGTGTCATTGGAAAGTGAACTAATCAACAGCAACACAATGGCGGGGCTCGGACAGACGCATTTAACACTATTCGGATGGGGGAGTCAATTTGTCATAGTCATATTATGGTTATTATCAATTTTCACAACACTCAAACTATAAAAAAAAAATAATAATAATATACGTCAAATAGAAGAAAATAACACCAAAAATAGGGGAATAAAGTGAAGTATTTACCCAAAAAAGTTCACCTAATAAGTTTCCTGTGACGAAAAATGTCCACTAATAATAAAAGAAAACAAAATAAACAAATATATAAATAGACACGACTTCATATGTAACAACAATCTTATATAATAAACACTATAACACAGACCAAACCTACCTGTACATCACAAAAATAAATCAAGGTAATTCGTTCATTAATCACTACTATAAGCAAGACTTAACTCCAAAATACAGGTGTGAATATAATAATTAAGGTAACTAACATGACAATACACAATACAACACTAATAGTACCTGTCATTACCCCTAAATTAGGTAGTAATTAAGAGTGACATCACACCTCACCTGTATTACCTGACGAGGAAGGGAGGGTAAGGTGGGAGGGTAAGGTAGGAGGGAGTGGAGGGAATGCAAGGTAGAAGGGAGTGGAGGGAATGCAAGATTGGAGGGAGGGCAGGGACTAGAAGGTAGAAGGGAGTGGAAAGTAAGAGAGAGTGATCTTAATTACCTGACGAGGAAGGGAGTGCAAGGTACAAGGGAGGGAGTGGAGGCTCTGATGGCACTCCTCGTAGGCACTTGTAGGCACCTGTCACTCAACGTTCTCGGCGATAGACTAACTCGACAACTTATTACTAACAAACACTCAATGATAACTATAAATGTATAAATAGAAAGAGATAATATAATAAGACAAATATGCAATAAAAAAATATACAGATAGCCGTAAAGTGGAATAAATGAAGTGGAAAAATAAGGTTCGTCACGACATGCAACGATTCGGTTCTAGTCATAAGAAATGTCTAGTTCTGTCATTTCGCTATAACATTCATTATCATCAAATGTCTGCTTGTTCGTCCTCGCCTTCATTGTCATTCTTGTTACTAATTAATAGTTTTGCTACGGTTGCATTGGGTAATTTCAAAGGTTGTTTAAAATGAGTTTCTTGTGGATTTATTTAATGGATTTCAGTACAAAATTTTTATGGTATTCACTGTGTATTGTAACCTAACCTAGTATTTAACATATCTTTAATAGCGTAACACTCTACGTGACAATTCATATATGAGTGTCTTGTAGCTAAGCCAGTTAATTAATATGTCACCGTGACCATTAATGCAGGAAATCTTACGTATGTACGTGCAAGAGTAAAATGAGAAACATTAACAAGGTTTCATATTATTTTCTCTTTATAATCATCCACATGAGACACCGACTTTCCCAATTGGTTATAATAGTTTTCATTGACCAAGAAAGTTTCCTCTAGTCAATGTGTCACGCTAAATACTGTTACGAACTTACGATCCGTCTGCCAACCTCCACCAGGCAGGTTACGGTCAGGGTACGCACCACAGAAAGGACAACACAAGCAACACAACACAACTCACTTCTATTACCTATACCGTAGCTCATGGATCCGGTACGTGAATGAGGACGAGCAAAGAAACTACAAATATAGGTCAAACAGCACTATGGGACGAGGGAAAACACATAGCACATTTCCTGGCGGGAGGCGAAACTTGTGGGAGAGAGAGAAAAAACCGTTCCTCGTTCCCCACTGGACACACACATCACGGAATTCACTCCACTGTCACAATTCTGAAGGCACAGTGGAATGTTCTAACCTGAAGTAGTCACACAAATACAGGCGTCCCCAAGGGTAGAGTGGGGAGAAGATTTGGCGGGAGAACAGTCCGCGGCGTCACCCTCACAGTTCTCGCTCAGACTTACCGTAATCTTCTTTACTCAAGCCATTCCACCTATCCACCGTTCTATGAGGAAAACTGTACTTCTTGATATCCCTCAAACACTGACTCTTCACAATCTTCTTAGAATGCCCTCTCGTTCTTCTGTCCACACCTCCAGTTACCGTCACCAAATCCTGTCTGTCAATCTTCTCTATGTGATTTATCATTTTGTACATCGTAATCATATCTCCTCTTTCTCTTCTCTCCTGCAATGTTGGCAAACTCATTTCTCTCAATCCCTCTTCATAGGTTAGATCTTTCAATTCCAGCACCACCTTTGTAGCTGTTCTCTGAATCCTTTCCAACTTCCTTATATCTTTCTTCATGTGTGGTGACCACACCACCGCTGCACATTCCAACTTGGGCCGTATCATGGTGGTTATAATTTTCTTCATCATACTTGCATCTATATAGTGAAACGCCACCCTAATATTTGTTAGCAACCCATACGTTGAGCCAAATATCCCATTTATACATTATCACAAATAGCTCACCATCCACCGGAAAGTCGTACTGACAACTGATTATACTCTTAACACAAACACTATTGAAGTATGGAATGTAAACACTCTTTAACCCATATAGTTTATCATATAGAGGCATTACGAACAATATCAATTAAGAGAACCATATATATACGTACAAATTATAATTCAGCGTCTCATATAGAGTTTATAAAGAGAACCAGATTTACTTTTATATTAACCCAATAATTATTATATATACGTACAAATTATAGTCCAGCGTCTCATATAGAGTTTATAAAGAGAACCAGATTTGCTTTTATATTTACCACCCTATAATTACATATCAATAATTATCTAGCTTGTTAGACAGGTTGGAAAGAGAACCAGATTTGCTATTATATTAATCACCCTATAACTACATACCAATAATTATCCATAGTATTAGACGGGGTAATGGTTCGTCTGGGAGCGGTTTCTACTTGTGTTAGCGGTGGTTCACGATGTGTACTGATATTATTCTGGTATTGCACAATATAGTATCTTTACGAAAGAATATCCACTACTCATCTCCGGTTCACCCCTTGCTTGACCTTTGTGCTTTTGCTATCTCTTCTCCTTCATCATTTACGTAACAGAAGGTTTAAATGTCTCCCTCACGTTTTGCTATGACTAAACTAAACTAAATGATTGTACCTTTGTAAATAGTAGGAATGGTGCACAAAATGAAACAAAAATAAATAGATATATGAACAAATTGATCGATATATAAGAACATTAAAAACTATAAGCAAAAACTAAACAGGAAATGACAGTATTAAGCGGTCTTATCATTTTACGGAAATCCAAGGACAGACACAACCCTTGAAGAATACAATAATATTATAACATAAGAACATAAGAATTGAGAAGACTGCAAGAACCTAGTTGATGACCTAGACGAGGCAGTTCCTTGTCTCCCACCCTTGTAATAATCCAATATGTATCCATCCCACCTGTCATCCCTATCTATACTCTGATCCAATCGTCTTTTAAAGCCCATAATGCTACACTTGCTAACATTAAACTGCATCAGCCAGATGTAGTCTAATGTCAACAAGTGCAGCATCATGAGCGTAGTACATATATATACGTGATATACAACACAATTGGTGCCCTAAGTATTATAATTATTAATCGGAAACACAATCAGATTGCATTGCCTGGTGTCAACTGAGTGTGTGCGTGTGTGTGTGTCTAGGGATATGCACCTATCCGGTATACCGATATACCGGTATTTTCGGATGGTATTACCGGTATTACAGGCATTAGAAGCCCTTTGGTATACCGGTATTTTAGTTGATTTTTGACGATTCGTCATCCTGTCAGCCCACCATAACACACTCACAACACAACACACTCGCCTTAATCTCTGTCCTTGTAGATCACCACGTCCTAACACTTCTTTTACTGTACCGAACACGCTATAATTAACACTCTTGAATGTAAACAAATAATTATGGTGTTTTTTTCTCATTTGTTCGTTGTATTTTCCATTTTTCTTTGTTTTATGGTATATCTAGGGTTTACTTTCGGTTTGAATAATTTTTATATATCCTATTCTATGGCTTATATTGGTTTGATTTCATTACTATTACTTTATTCTATATATCGATTTTATGATTGACCTTAGAAATAAAAAAAAATTTCATACACTAAATACGAATCAAATATAACAAATGTTTATATAGAAAACGGTTAGGTGTTTCAGACGATATTTTAAAGTATAAATAATTGCTTTCCTGTGTATAATAAAAATCTCAATTTTGTTTTTATATATACGTGATCAACAATGTCAACACGACCGCCACCTAACCGTACCTGTTGAAACTTGTTGATGTTCTTATATTAGGTTACTTACGCTTAATAGGTAATGTTTTCTTTATATCGTTCCACTATTAATGGTGAAGAATAATGTGTTACTGCTCCTCCATCCCTCAAAATGACATGTAGAGGAACAGGGAAGGTAATTGTAATTGTAATGTGGAGAAGGAAATGTGCCAGGCAACAAAGGCCATATGGCACTATTGGGGTAGTAGGGTTAGGTAGCAGGGCTAGGTGGGGGAGAGGAGGATCGGGTAGGGATTTTATCAGAGAAGGACGTTAACGGCACGGAGAAAGGACACAAGGGCAGGGAGGGAAAAGGAAGGGGACTCAGCGAGGACGTCAGCAAGACGGGGGGCGCGAGACAGGGAAGAGAGATGGGGGAAGGCTGCAAGACGAGGAGCTACGAAGGCGGGGCATGAAAGAAGATGGGGAAGAGAGGAAAGGACGCCACAAGACTGGCAGAGAGGGGGGAGGAGAACGGGACGTCAGGTAAGAATGGGTAAATCTGGTGTGGGCTCATTTTCTCGAATGCTATTAAAGCTATTGGAAATGTCTTTCCAGCATCTGATAGACATTTTAAAACTCTACAACTTTGTCTCAATACATAATTGCCTAAGACTAATAATTACGCAGTAAAATGACGTTTTTAACTTTAATTTTGGTAATTTTCCGGTTCGAAAATAATAAAAGAAATATTTCCGTCACAGAAACGGGAAAGAGCATATGAATTGAAGTTGTACATCTTCAATAAACAAGTGTACCAATTGGCATCGACACTGTACCAATTCACCTGTACCAAGTCGATACTGACCTCCACTGTTGTCACTTTCTGTACCGCTTGCCACCACTGAACAGTTTCTCACCACTGTCCAGATTCTACCTACACCACTGCTACCACTACTACCCTTCTATTAGGTACTTCCCTAAGGCCGATGAAAGAAAAGAAAAGAGTAAAATAAATAAATAAACAGACTTTACTTGGTAAAAAAAAAAATAAAATAAAGCTTGCTGAATTCGTGGTGGTGCTCTTACAAACACTGGTCTTACCACACACGACACATTACACATATAAAAAATGTAAATTACCATCCATGAGATGTTAACACACACATGAAATGCCTAGCTAATCCTACCTTATTACGTGAGGGGACTAATGGGGAGAAGTAGCCGAATAGCACTCACTGCACTGATGTCCGTGTGTCCCTCTGTCCTTCTTCTGTATCTTCGTCCACAGCTCGTCAACTTCACAGGCAGCCTCAGAAACTCCAGAAATAAGACGAAGACAGTCATGTGCTGATCCTCTCGGGAGCTGTATCCGGGAGGACAATTTTAGGTTAGACATGAATATTACTAGGAAGGTTCCACGTGTTTTTCAAGTCCCTAGCCACACAAATCTCCCTTACCTTCCTAGCTGTAGTCTGGACACAAAGAGACTGAATGCTGAATCACGCTACCACAGGCCCTTATATACCGCTCGATTCGAGTGACGTCACGAGTTTTTATATTAACGGCACTTATACTTCTTCCCATCATCCCTCAGCTAATTGTCCCTACTCTAAGATTAACAAGGTATTTAATAGTCGAACGAGTGTGAAGAATATGAGGATATAACCAGTGATTCCGTAAATTGTAATTGTAATGTGGGGGGGGGGGGGGGGGGGGAATGTGCCAGGCAACAAAGGCCATATGGCACTATTGGGGTAGTAGGACTAGGTGGGGGGTAGGATCGGGTAGGGGTTAGATTAGATGTAGGACGTTAGCGGTACGAAGAAAGGATATAAGGGCAGGGAGGGAAAAGGAAGGGGACTCAGTGAGGATGTCAGCAAGACGGGGGGCACGGGACAGGGAGGAAAGGTAGGGGAAGGCTGCAAGACGAGGAGCTGAGAAGGCGGGACATGAAAGGAGATCAGGAAGAGAGGAAAGGACGCCACAAGATGGGCAGACGGGGGGAGGGGAACGGGACATCAGGTAAGAATGGGTGAATCTGGTGTGGCTAATTCATAAGTGGGCCAGGGCAGTCTCCCAGCGTCTAGTAGGATGAGATGAGTAAGACCAAGGGGAAACAGAGGGCTTGACAGCACGAAGTTTATTAGAAGTAAGGGTGGACCAGAAAGATTGCCAGCGGGTATAAAGGAAAGTCCGAAAAACTGGGAAATAATCAGAAACAGGAAAGGAGGAAGTGCAAAAGGTAGGAAGGGTGAGGGCGTCCTGTGCCAAAGAGTCAACAGTATCGTTACCAGGGATTCCAACATGACTGGGTACCCAGCAAAAACGAACTGTTTTGTGACGGACAGAAAGGCGGAATAACCAGTCCTGGATGTCGCGGACAAGAGGGTGTGAAGAGGAAAAGGAAGATAAAAGAGAGAGGGACGACCGAGAGTCGGTAAAAATAGTATAAGAAGAAGCGGTGAGGCGGAAGATGCGGCGGAGGGCAAAAAGAATCGCAAACAGCTCAGTAGTAAGAGCTGTTTGCGATTCATTTTGCTCTCCGCCGCATCTTCCGCCTCACCGCTTCTTCTTATACTATTTTTACCGACTCTCGGTCGTCCCTATTCCGTAAAGGAATCACATTGAATGAGAGGTGGTCAGTCGCGTTCTGTACACAATAATAAGCTATATGGAGCCAGTTTTCTTGAATTTAGAATGTTGACCAACATTGATGAAGATAAAGCATTAGTTTGTATAGGGGAAACGATTTTCTCCGTCAACTTAACGGTGCCCAAGTCTCTCCCGCAGGATGTCAACAAGAGGGACCACGGCGACACTTTTTATTAAATAATTCGAAAAGTATGAGGTTTATGCAAGATGTATAGAGTCAATAAGATATAACAGAAAACGCTTGTTCTTTTGAGCTATAGTATATTGAAATTGGTTTCTAAACAACCTAGTAAATGTCAACTGTATTATCTTTTTTGCCAAAAAATTACTCTTTATTTTCTCAAATGCTATTAGAGATATTGGAAATATTTTTGCAGCATCTGATAGACATTTTAAAACTCTACAACTTTGTCTCAATGAATATTTGCCTAAGACTAATAATTATGCAGTGAAAGGGCGTCAAATGCTTTCAACATCGCGTCATTTTTTCCCCTTGAAATCAGGTTTTATTAAATAACTCGAAATATGAGGTTTACGTAAAAGATGTATAGTCAATTAGAAAGAGCAGAAAATGTTTGTGCTTTTGAGCTATAGTATATTGACAATGGGTGGCAAACAACCGAGAAAATGTCAAATGTAACTGACGGACATGCACGCCCCTCCACCACGTCAAGGTAGATCCCACGGGGGGGACAGGGAAGGTTTAAAATGAAGAAATAATATCACCGGGTTTGAGGTCCTGTCCGGCTGCTAGCGGTCACAAGAAAAATACCTGCTCTGTTATGTTCTATCGTTATTACACTTAATAGGCACTGCTTTCTTTATATCCAACCACTATTAATGATGAGGAATAATGTGTTACTGCTCCTCCATCCCTCAAAATGACATGAAGAGAAACAGAGGTAATTGTAATTGTAATGTGGGGGGGGGGGGGGGGGAAATGTGCCAGGCAACAAAGGCCATATGGCACTATTGGGGTAGTAGGGTTAAGTAGTAGGGCTAGGTGGGGGGTAGGATCGGGTAGGGGTTAGATTAGATGTAGGACGTTAGCGGTACGAAGAAAGGATATAAGGGCAGGGAGGGAAAAGGAAGGGGACTCAGCGAGGATGTCAGCAAGACGGGGAGCACGGGACAGGTGAGGAAGGGAGGAAAGGACGCCACAAGATGGGCAGACGGGGGGAGGGGAACGGGACATCAGGTAGGAATGGGTGAATCTGGTGTGGCCAATTCGTAAGTGGGCCAGGGCAGTCTCCCAGCGTCTAGTAGGATGAGATGGGTGGGACCAAGGGGAAACAGAGGGCTTGACAGCGCTAAATTTATTAGAAGTAAGGGTGGACCAGAAAGATTGCCAGCGGGTATAAAGGAAAGTCCGGAAAACTGGGAAGTAATCAGAAACAGGAAGGGAGGAAGTGCAAAAGGTAGGAAGGGTGAGGGCGTCATGTGCCAAAGAGTCAACAGTATCGTTACCAGGGATTCCAACATGACTGGGTACCCAGCAAAAACGAACTGTTTTGTGACGGACAGAAAGGCGGAATAACCAGTCCTGGATGTCGCGGACAAGAGGGTATGAAGAGGAAAAGGAAGATAAAAGGGAGAGGGACGACCGAGAGTCGGTAAAAATAGTATAAGAAGAAGCGGTGAGGCGGAAGATGCATCGGCAGAGGGCAAAAAGAATCGCGAACAGCTCAGTAGTAAGAACGCTGGCCTCAAGAGGGAGGCGGTATTGGAAATAAGTGTCAGGAAACAGGACAGCACAGCCAGAGCCAGTAGAAGATTTGGAGCCATCAGTATAAACGTGTACGCTACCAGAATGAGTAGGAAGATGAGCCGGGAAATGGGAGCGTAAGACACAGGAAGGGATATTAGATTTCGGGGAGATAGGGAAGACAGAGGAGCAAAAGGAGAGGTGAGGGGAGAGCCAGGGGGGAGTAGAGGAAACAGAGAATGGGAGCGGATTAAGGGAGGGGGAAGAAGGATGGGACAGAAGGGCACACATACGGAGGGGGAAGGGAACAGGTAAGCGAGGCCGGGTGGCAAAGGTTGCAGACAGAGAAGGAGGGATACGCAAAGCGGAGGAGGGAAATTGAAGGGAACGGGCATAACAGTGGAGGGAAAGGAGGGCCCGACGACGGGGAAGAGAAGGGAGGCCGGCTTCAGTGTATAAGCTCTCCACAGGGGAAGATCGGAAAGCACCAAGAGCGAGGCGGAGACCAAGGTGATGAACAGGGTCAAGGAGGCTGAGGACGGAGGGGGAGGCGGAAGAATAAACATGGCAGCCATAATCAAGGACAGAAAGAACCAGTACAGTATGCAGCGAAAGCAGAGTCTTGCGCTCAGCACCCCAAGACACATGGGAGAGGGTTTGTAGAAGGCGGAGGCGGCGAAGGGCGGTATCCTTGAGAGAGAGGACATGTTGGCGCCAAGTGAGGCGAGAGTCGAAGATAAGACCAAGAAACTTGCCCGATGTGCGATACTCAAGAGGGGTGCCATAAAGAAAGGGAGGAGGACAAGCAGTACGGGACCGTGAAAAGTAAATAGAGAAAGACTTTGTAGGGGAGAAGTGGAAGCCATGGTCGGTGGCCCAAGAGGAGATGGCAGTAACAGCAAATTGAAGAAGGCGATGGAGAAGGGAGGAGGAGCTGCTCGAGGCATAAATGGCGAAATCGTCTACATAAAGAGAGGACCTGACACCAGGCGGGAGGGTAGAAACGATGCCGTCAATGGCCAGGAGGAAGAGGGTAGTACTCAGGACCGAGCCCTGGGGCACACCCTCGTACTGACAGAAGGAGGGGGAGCAAGAAAAAGCAACCCTAACGCGGAAGGAACGGTTTCGCAGGAAGTTATGGAGGAAAACCCCCATGTTGCCAGAGACACCGACACAGGACAGCTGGTGAAGGATGTGATGGCGCCAAGTAGTGTCGTAAGTTTTCTCAAGATCAAAGAAAACAGCTAAGGCAGATTCTCGTCGGGCAAAAGCGGAAGTAATATATGTTTGTAAGCGGGCGAGAGGTTCCGCTGTACCACGGGCACGTCGAAAGCCAAACTGAGTGGGGGAGAGAAGGTTCTTTGATTCGAGATACTACATCAATCGGAGATTGATCATGCGCTCAAGGAGCTTGCAGACACAGCTAGTCAGAGCAATGGGCCTATAATCCCGGGGAAGAGTACCAGACTTGTTAGACTTAAGAAAAGGGAGTATAAGTGCATCGCGCCATTGGGGTGGGAAGTCCCCAGTTAGCCAAACGCGGTTATAAAGGGTAAGTAAGAAGGTCAGGGAGACAGTAGGAAGGTGGCGGAGCATCCAATAGTGTACACCATCAGGGCCCGCAGAGGTGTTACGACAGCACTTTAAGGCAGAGGTAAGTTCACAGGGGGAGAAGGGGGTGTTATATGAAGTATTAGAAGAAAGTGTGAAGGTGATAGGGGTGTGCTCACGTGCCGCCTTAAGGGCAGCAAACTCAGGAGGAAAATGGGAACCACTGCTGACGCTGCTAAAAAACGAGCCCAGTTCAGTGGCAACCTGGAGGGGCTCAGCAATACCACCCTGGGGGAGGCGAAGTACAGGAGCAAAGGAGGGTGGGTGTTTACCTGATAATTTATGAATACGGCGCCAGACTGAAACAATGGGGCTAGAGGAAGTCAAGGTAGACACATAAGCACGCCAACTGTTGGACTGAGCCAATCTAGTGGTCCGGCGGAACCTAGCCGAGGCACGTTTAAAGTTAACAAAGGCCGGGAGCTGACCGGGAGTGTCCCGTTTACATCGGTAACTACTCCAGGCCGCCCGTTTCAAGCGAAAGGCAGTAGTGCAGGCAGGGTTCCACCAGGGAACACATTTGGAGGTAAAGGGGCGGGAAGCCCGAGGGATGGAGACAAAAGCAGCAGCGAGGACGGACGTGGTAAAGTAGATCAACATATCAGAAGAGGAGGTAAAATCAGGAGAGTAGAGACGGAGGGCAGACAGTGAGGCAAAAGCACGCCAATCTGCCCTACCAAAGCACCAGCGAGGGGGACTGGGGAGAGGGATGTAGGAAGTAGGAGAAAGAAGAACCGGGAAATGATCACTACAGGGATTGTGGTCAAGAACCGACCAGTGGAGATCTAGCAGTAGGTCAGGGGAACAGAGGGCGAGGTCGAGACAGGAGAAAGTCTGGGTGCGGGGATCAAAGTGTGTGGGGGCGGCAGTATTAAGAATAGCAAGGTCGAAGTCTTTAGGGAAAAGGTCGAGGGAGCGGCCTCGAGAGGTGATCACAGAATCCCCCCAAAGGGTGTGGCAACAATTGAAGTCGCCAACCACAAGGAGGGGGGAAGGGAGGTTAGAGAAAAGGGAGCGGAGGGCATTGAGATCGAGAGGCTGGGAAGGAGAAAGGTAAAGGGAAACGAGACATCCAACGACGGAGGTAGATACGAAGGACTGTACAGGGAAGTGTAGTAGGGATAGGAAGAGGGGTAGAAGCAACAGACTGGTGAAGAAGGATAGCAGAAGAAGAGATAGAGTGCGGGGAGGAAAAAAAGCGGTACTGAGGAATAGGGGTGAGTGGGCTTGTAAGGAACGTTTCCTGAAGGCAGAGGACCATGGGGGCACAAGAGGAAATGAGTTGGCGAAGGTCCTGTCGATGGGCACGAAAACCACGAATATTCCACTGAAGAACAGATATGATCAGTAGGGAATAAGACTCGGAATGGGGGAAGGTGAGGGAGGAGCATTCACAGGGGATAAAGAACCGAGGTCCATATCCAAAAGAAGTGATGGAGAAGGAAGGGGGTCAGGGGTGGATGAGGTAGGGGGAGAGGGAGGAGGTTGAGAGAGGAGATCGGTATGGGAGTAGCCAGGTGGTAGGGGAAGAGAGAGGAGAGATCGGATAGAAGAACAGGTGGGGTAGGACGAGGAGGGGAGGGGAGAGTAAAGCGGGGAAGGGGGAGAGGATGGAGCGCCGGGGGCAGAGGGGACCTGGAGGAGGGGTCGGGAAGGAGAGACAGCAGAGGATGAAGGTGGAGGAGGGGGAGTCAGGGTAGGAGGGAGGTGCTTGGGAGGTGGGTGAACAGAAGCCACGACCTGGATAGGAGGGGCCGGGGGAGGAGATAAGGAGGTACGGGGAGAGGACAAGGGAGCCGTGTTCTTTATGAACGTGGCGATGGCATCGAGGGTATCACCCTCGGAAGGAGCGGGTGAGGGAGGTGCAGGGCGAGTCCTTTTAGAGAGTGGAGAGGGGGCGGAGAGATCAAGGCAGGAGCAAGAGAGGTGGTTGGTGGGGGAGAGGAGACCAAAGCCTGAGAGTGGTGTCGCTTGGTAGAGTGGAAGCGCTGGAGGCGTGGAGAGGGAGGGGCTGGAGTACGGGTGGTGGTGGAGATAGGGGTATCAGGGTCGAGGACAGCGAAAGAATTAGAGCAGGAGAGGGAGGATGGAGGGTGGGAAGGAGAGGAAGGAGGTAAAGGAGAGGGATGGATGGAAGGAGGGGTAGGGGAGGGAAGCTGAGGACCGGGGGGGGAAGAAGAGGATGTGGTTGGGGGGTGAGGGGCAGAGGCGGAGGCAGCAACATGGCGAGGAGAAGGGGTGAAGCCTAGGCGACGGGCTTTCTGACGGACCTCACGTAATGTGAGACCATCACGGAAGCGAATACCAGCGACTTCAGCCTCAAACTTGTAAGTTGGGCAGCCGCGGTAGAGAGCATTATGAGGTCCACTACAATTGCAGAAAGCACCGGGAAGTGGTATGGCATTGATCGCGGGTGTGAGTAAAGCCACACAAAGAGCAGCGGAGAGCGGAGCGGCATTGTTTTTCGGGATGTCCAAAGCGCCAACAGTTTCGGCACTGGCGAGGTGGGGAAACATAGGGCCGGACGGGGAGCATGACGTCCCCAACGTAGACATGGGTAGGGAGTTCGTGGCACTTGAAGGAGATCCGTGCAACATTGGTGGAGTTTTTCTGGCGACTTCGGGGGGACAAGGTGTAGCAGCGAACGTTGACAGCGTCATACTCGCTGAGTAGGTCCAGCAGGTCAGTGTGACAGTCTGACCAGACCTTGTCATCAATAGGGCAGTCTTGTGGGGAGATTGCAACAGTGCCAGTGCATGTGTTGTGACGGTCGTCAGGGGTCGCACAGAAGGGGGTACCGGATGGGGCCAACAAGTTGGCCATGGCTTGAGACTGAGCCTCAGACTCTACACGTACCAGGCGAGAACGGTCAGGTCGGGTTTGAAAGTGGACCTTGCCCACTTGTTCCTGTAAGCAGCGTTGGAAGAGGAGGGTATTCTTAGCAAAGGGGACGGAGAGGGGAATAGTAAAAAAGCGATCCCAGCGGGCAGGGGCAAAGAAGAGGTCATGGGCAGAGGGGCGAGACGTGCCACGAGAGGAGCCTGTTCGGGGCTGTGTTGTAGTCTTCCTAGAGGAAGAGGGGACATAAGGAGCTAAGGTAGTAATAGCGGAAGATGTAGATGTGACGGGGAGGGAGGCTGGAGTGGTGGTAGGAGTGGAAGAGAGAGTCGGGACAGTGGTAGACACAGGGGAGGGAAGAGAGGTAGTAGAAGGGGCGCTGGAAATAGGGACGGTAGAAGGAGGGACAGGGGGCAGGTGAGATGAGGAGACTACAGGGATGCGAATAGAGGCTGTGGTAGTGGTAGAGAAGGATGAGGAACAATGAGGACCGAAACCTGGGGGAGGCGGGGTGGTGGTAGCAGGAGAGAGAGAAGATGTGGGAGGTGGGGCATAGGATGTAGAAGCTGTGGAGGGGGTAGGGGTACAAGGGAGAGTAGGAGTAGAGGGTGGTTTAGTAGTAGGGGTTTGAGCAGAGCTGGGCGCGTCACTCGTTTGGGGGCATTGCGTCAACATTAATCCGTCATTGCTGGGGGGGCGTGCATCGGCGTCAATCCGTCGTTTTTTTCCCCCAAAAAAGTTGCGTCTTTTTTTTCGCGTCATTGCAACATTGCGTCGCTGGCGGATACGGTAATCTTAACTAATGAATCTAATTTACGTGAAACATCATATATATATATATGATAGAAAATACTATAAAATAGATATTTCATAATTCAATTGATTTTTTATTTATAGTTGATTTATTTTAATAATTTATTAATTTGTTTTTTATATTATTTGGATTATTCAATTAAAAGTAAAACTCAGCCTGATCTATTTTTATTTTATTATACTTATTAGTTACTTAGTTTAGTTAGTTGATTAATTCCATTTTTGTTACTGTATCATAACCATAGTATCACACTAGTACAAACTTAAACTACAAGAGGTCCATGTTCCCCTTCATGAACACAAGCTCCTCGAAGTTATTGGCAGTCAAGGAGGACCTCTTGGGTCTTATTATGTCTCCGGCAGTAGAGAAGATGCGTTCCACAGCGGCAGAGCTGGGGAAAATGACGCAAAACTTTATTTGCGACAATGTATTTGCGCCAGCGTCATCGCGACGCTTTTTTAACTTTAGCGTCATTGCGTTAAGCATCGATGAAATGGTCGTTCCGTCGTCGACGCAATGGCGCAACTGGTGATGCAAGTGCCCAGCTCTGGGTTTGAGGAATGGGCAGAGAAGTCGAGACCAGGTCCATTGGGCAGGCAGAGGTGTCAGGGGGGGGCGACCAGCAGCAGAGGCCTCGAGGGACTGGTCGGGTACCACTCGAGGGGGGCATAGTGAGTTTTGTTTATCCATATATTGGTATAAATTAATAAAAATGGCATCGGGGGCCACGGGTAAACTGCCTACCGGATCGACAAAAGGGGCCGAGTGCTGCCGCCGGGGATGGGGTACCTCGTCCCCCACAGGACTACCCGTTTTAAAAGGCAGCTCTTGTGGCACCGAAAGTTTGTCCCGCAGCGGCGAGCAAAGACCCCAGCCTCGATGCCTACCAGCCCAGGCACCCTCCAGCCAACACAGGATGGCCCACGACGGGCGATCCCCCTGGTGGGCGGCACCGGTGAACCACACCAGCCTACGTTCGGGATCATCTCGTCGGTCCTGACGGACACACAAGCCCCCCCACCACGTCAAGGTAGATCCCATGGGGGGGATTTTCCAATGAAGAATATAGAATACGTACGATTTTTGGTCTCAGGAAATTGAGGGGCAGGGCAGGACGAACAATTAAAATTAACTTGAATAGGAACGAAACTCTGACAACTATTTTAATCTTTATTGGTGACTAGTTACAGGAGCTACGACTGTCTATGTATTTACACGAGATCTCCTAAAAACCCCAATAATAGCCTCACTTTGATAGTTACGCACTAATGAAAATAAGGCTCTGATGGTGATTATGGGCAAGTTGTTATAATGGTTTAAAGGTAAATTATGGCTTCAACTGCTACAAACCTTGGCTATTACCACCCCTAACAGATGATGGATAGTTTTGTACAGTCTGCAACGAGGATTGTGACTTGCAAACAGAAGGGGGTCTTTAGGCAAGCATACAGTCCTACAAGTACTATTCATGTCATAAAAATACTGTTATTGCCAAATAAATGTTACGTAATTTGGCTATTCTTCTAAGGCCAAGTAGTTTGATCATAAAACTTTGGAAAATTAAACTTGCAAAACTCTGATACACAATTGATACCATTGTGATGATACCTGATAGCCAGCTACTGCTGAAGAAATCACGTATTTTGAGTAGTGATAATGGGTTGACCTAGGCTAGTTTTTAACCCTTTCATGCCACATCATGTCCCACGGACGGTACTTGTTTCACTCTGAGGAGATTTACTTAGGAAAAAAATACTGTACAATGCCAGATACATGTCATTACTTACACCATGAGGAATGTATATACCATTTAGGGCCACTAAGAACTGATAGCAAAACTGTAATGTTCTAACTAGATGGTGAGGAAACACTACACCTTGGCTCTGTGCTGCAACACAACGCAACACAACACAACACAACACAACACAACTGGGATGGAGACTTCAAACTCAAACTGAATTAGCATCAAAACATCCTTGAGTTGTGTATTCAAAATGATTCTGGTATTTCCACATCCCTAAGTCTGAGCCTTTCAACACACAATGTCTTAGACAAAATTATACTTTATTTCATTACATTTCACACACACACACACACACACACACACACACACACACACACACACACACACACACACACACACATACACACACACACACACACACATGTGCATCGATTACCTGCTACATAATTACACACCACACATCTCCATGTAAACATACCACACAGCACAATCACATTTTCAACTCAAAATTACGTTTTTTTGTTTCTAGTAATTAGTATTACCTAAAGTTATTAATATAACACAATCAATTCTACATGATTTATCTAATTACATGAAATGCGTTTAAAACTGTTATAATATGTAATCAACTGATGTCTATACTTTTGACATAACATTGTTGAGTACAAAAAGTGAATGCTCGAAGTTTTAGTCGTACAACAATTTTTATAAACCACAGATTAATTTTTTTTTATCAATTTACATTGACTGATAAAGTAAGAATATTGTCAATAATGCTGATTCCATACACTGCCTACATTCGACTGCTAATATAATAATAGATTCAACACAATCTAGAGATGTTGGAAAGGTATGTACATTAAAATGAGTAAAAGTACTAAAATGTGCTCATGTTACTTCAAGTGAAAGGAGACCAACAGCTTGGAAGGGTCTGAGGTCTGAAGGAGCTGTCATGATGGTCTCAACCTTGCCTTCCGTGACATCCACAACACTACACACATGCTTGCTCAAAACATTACACAAACTCACTACTGTTCCTGTTCCTGCAACGCAATACTAAGGATAACTATTTCTTCCCTTCAATTTTTGTATATTGAAAAATTAAAATTTTAAAATGTTTATATAATCTATTTTCACCTTTATGTATTAAAAAATTAAATCAATGTTAAAAATTGTAGTAGTAGTTTATAGTTTGCCAAGCATCCATCCTTTGGGAGGTGATAGTTGTGATGTGGTTCTGAGGTGCAGTGACATACCTTCTACTGTAGGGCGTGAGAGTAAGAATGTCGGTGGGACAGTTAACGTGTAAGTCAAACTGTCATCACCATATCAAATACAGACAAACAGATTCTTTTCTTGATACACTCAGAGAGTTATTGTTTTATTCAAAACAAAATGCCTAATAATGAAAACAGCAGAACTTACCCAACATCCACTTAGAACACAATGTGAAAATACAGTGCACGCATTTGTACATTATTTACTTATACATCTATCTGCTAGGCATCAGGCAAGCCTGTGATTCAAAACATTGCTGCTGGAATGTATCAGGCATTTTCAATTTTATAAAAGAAACAGGCAAATTAGTAGACTTGGAAATGGCATGGAATTCTAGATATATTAAGATGAAACAAGCTTTCTGGCCATGGGTGCAATGGTGTTGGTGCCTCAAGCATAATATTGATCACTGTGCATGGCTGTATGCATACACATGCACACATACACACACACACACACACACACATCACCTGACAACAGGCTACTGCTTAGGGAATCTTCACTAATATGCTTTTTTTTTTTGTTGAAAGTGATTATCACTGAAAGGTGATTCAGTGTAGTTTTCAACTGGAACAACAACAAAAAAAGTACATTCACAACCTTCACTTCTAAAGGATACTATAACAAACTTAAATTACCAAGAATTATGAAAATGATAAAATGATTATTATTCCACATGTATCACACATGTACTGTACCTCTGCTCTCATTCTTATCTTGATGGGATGCAACATGAAGCAAATAAATACTAGAGATGAGATGAAATGTAAAGATACAAATGAGAGGAGTTAACAAACACTACCATATACATGTTTTACAATGTACAAAACTATCTTTATATGACATGATTCTTTTTATGTTCCATAATTTCCATAGTTCTGCATATTACTTAGTGGGCACCCTATCACCCTTCACCCTATCCTATAGCAACTCAAATTATGATCTCTTTTGCAGAAAGGCACAGAAAAAAGGGCAAAAACTGCAAGTAAAGTACCTTAAAACATCAAAGGAAAACATAATTGAAGTCAGGAATATATCCTGACTTACGATATTCATTCACTTTTTTGCAGGGATTCTATCACAGTCTGTCATCAGCTGTAAGGCTTAGCTAAAATCACAATAAAACTATAATGCAAATTATGCAGAAAAGAATATTACTGAAACATTGGTTTCTAATCACAAGTGAAAAAAAAAAAACAAGCCTTTTGCTGGGCTCATCCCTTTATGATACAGAAGGAAACCATAAATTCACACTGATGAGGTAAGAACCTTTTCCCCACACAGGGTGACCAGGGTGACCACCCTCCCAACACTTGCCTCGGGAAGTGTAAAGGGGGAGGCAGGGATTCCTGCAGGCCAGGCTGCCCACCACTGGCCCACAGCAGCACGGCAGCACATGCCACCGGCCACCGGCAGCATAGCAGCACATGCCACCGGCCACCGGCAGCACATGCCACCAGCCACCGGCAGCACAGCAGCATGGCATCATGGCAGCACAGGGCCACACTGGCGGGCTGTCACCGTCACCGTGGTGTCACCATGGTGGTGGTGGTGGTGTTGTCATGATCAAGACAAGGGGAATACCTAGGTACTAATGCCAAAATTGTTCAATATATTAACAAAAATAATATAACAGTCTTAACACCTGAGGGACTACTTGTTCTTATGTGTGTCACCTGGATGACTGTACCCACACCTCCAGGCCAGGACACCCTGGCCAGGCACCTCCACACTGTGTGCTGCAGGGACTCACGATGCTCCACCTCCACTCATCCTCACACTTGATCACTTGCCCATTCATTTGTATCACAAGGTGAGGTTAGTTTTCTCACAAACCTTGCACATGACCCACCACTGCCTCCACTCCTCGGTGCCAGTAGTGATTGTTTGTTGTGCCCCCGTGTGAGGGTCTGCTGGGCCTGCCTAGGGACGTATCACACCTCTCTGGGTGAGGCCTTCAAACCTCTTGTATGTGTAGTTGATGAACACCCAGTCCTTGTAGCCTGCCTCACCCTCCTTCACGGGTGGGGAAACAGCTGCAACGGAAGACGCTGCTTCAGTGTCAAGCAGGAAATAAAAATGCATTAGCTGGGAAGTAAACAAATTACTTGTACAAATATTCTTAAAATTCCAATTACATGTGATGACTCAATTAACAGAACATGAAATACCAGAGAATATTTAAAGAGCCATTGCCTTAAAATATAATTAATTAATTTGAGTTAGGTAACTTTTCTTCATAAGTCAAGTTCCAATGTTGTAAGCAAGGCCTAAACAGCATTAACATGCAGCATTACCTCAGCCACTGACAATGCCACAGCCTTAACAGCTCTGCTTCTCACGTCATAACAAAGTAAATAGAGTAACTTTCACGTGAATTACTTGTGAAAGGTATCAGATTTGTGTGTTTTGTGTAACTCAATATACAAACGTAAATACCGAGATAAAAAAAAAACGGAAAAAAATTAATGAACTAAGAGTGCTTGGCAATCTTTATAACTATGAGTCCTTTAAAAGAATTCTCTCCTTTCCTGCTTATTGATTCCAAAAAGAATCTGATTATTCTTAATCTAACATAGATTCGTGAAATGGAAATTCTTCCCATTAAATGAACAGACCATAATGTGTCAATATTTACTGTCTCCAGCCTCCAAAAGTCGATATGTTTGAGTTTTCAAACATTGAGATAAGGTAAACTAAGTTCATATTTACAATTTCACTAATTAACTAATTATCTGAATTCTCAAAAAATAAAATCTAGACAACCTAGAAGCACATTCCCCTTTTGAATACAGAACAAAGTAATGAGTCACTGGAGTCTCACTAATATCAAATTCCTTCAATAAAACAAAGAATGGATGTATCAGACTATAAAGTAAATTGTAACTCAGATCATAGTATTGTTGTTTTCTATTTGCAAGCCAAAAAGAAAACAAACCAAACCAAACCAGGCTCAAGGCTGCATACTTCAGGAAAGATAAACCCATGAAATATTTAATAATTTTCATGATGCTTATAAAACGGCCAGACGGATTACCATGCATCTGACTGTAATATATAGTCTTAATAGAGTAGCATAATTAAATATTTCTACCAGACTCTTCAGACCAAAAGAAATAATGAACACGAGCTGTTTCTATTCTTGGCAATGCTTGGGTGCAACACTAAGATGTACAAGCAGATGGAAAAGGCACGATCCCTTATAAGCACAAATGCATTCTAGAGAGCGCTCGGTGTGTGTCGGAGAGGAATGGCTGACTGTTCACATGCTGATAAAATTACTAAATACAAGACCAGTTTGCAAAGAGGTGACTTTTTCAAGGCTGCACGGAGAGGAGAGCCAATACAACCATCACGGTTTGATACTCTGGTGCATTCCCTTTCAGGCCGCGCTTCTGTTTGAAGGCCGTACCACAAAAACATTCTTTATGCGGATTTTTCATTTTTCAAAGTGTGAATGTTAAAACACACAAGACCAGATTATTTAGGTATTTGTGAGACTATGTAATTCATACTCGATTCCATCATATTATTGTATTATTATTATTATTATTATTATTATTATTATTTAGCCCGATGGTAAAGGTTGCAAGAATATTAATACTAAATTCCCTGTGGGTTTTAAAGACGACCAAAAGGGACGGAGTGAGGGGTCTGGGAAGTCTCTCTTATGTATTCTCTCCTACGAAAAGACAAGATACAGAGTAGAAGGAGAGAGTAATGTCTCCCTGAACCCTAATTGCTTTGTTAATTACCAGTTATATAGATAGATCATTATTATTATCAACTTTTTTAACCTTTTATTCAGTGTCACATTATGAACATAGAAAAGCTTATGTAGACAATAGGTTAAGACTCGCTATGTTTGTATTAGAGCAGAGAAGAATGAATGGAAGTATTAATATTATCACATCAGAAGCAAAACTCAAGGCTCGGCACCGCAATGTTGGAGTCACGAAAAAAAAGTGTAAGTTAATGTTCTCTGATATTCATAACAGTTGATTGATGTCATAACAAGTGTTAGTTTATATATAAGACTACTACTATCAGTATTCAATTCAATTCAATGCATGCAAAGTATATAAATCAACTAATATTATAAAAAAACACATCTATATATAATCAAATGCTAAACAACTACTGTATGTAAAAATATATATACACCACATCGAGACCACAGGATTCAGACACATCTACATTATATCTACTGGTTATGGAAGCTGTGAGTGGATATTTACCCGACAAATTTACAAACTAGCACAAAAAACATCATATTCAAGATTATGATTTCCCAATTCAAAAAGCCAGAAAAGACTAAGGTTCCCTTCTGGCCTCAAACCCAACAAGAGAAGGAGACTCACGTAGTTTGATGTCAACTTCTGGGAACTCGTCAAAGTTGCTTGTGTCGTCGATGGATTTTACTTCAACATTGATTGCCGAAGGTCGTTCTCTGGTGTGCTCCCAATCAACTTGCTGCAATGGAAACAGAGAGTCAATGAATAAAAATAAAAGGTTTGTGTCAATTTTCTTTACTTAAACTACTTCCTGGAATTTAAATAGTCAATGAATAAAAACAAAAGGGTTTATATTAATCTTCTTTACTTAAACTACTTCCATATATGTTCATTCCTACTACATAAGCATAATAACATAATAACATAAGTTGATAAAAAATTCTTGTATGCGAATTTAACTAAGGGATTAGATGTACAAGGAAGACGGACTGAAAACATATAGTAGTAAATATTTATACCTGGAAGAATTTCATACACTTCAAGTCTTCAATGCCTTGATGGGAGCCTGCCCTGCGGTCTGCCTCACAACACAGCCGCATGATGCAGTCCTTCGCCTGCTCAGAGATGGGAACTTCAGGAGGAAACACTAAAGTCTCCCGCCAGTTCATCACCTTCCGGTAAGTTTCCTGAGGATTTTCACTACAAAATGGGGGGTAACCTGCGGAACAATAGTAAAATATGAGGTTATAGCAAGAATATATATTAATGTATCCATTAAGAAACACTCAAATCTTTATATTTAAATTTGTTTCATAGTATATATATATATATATATATATATATATATATATATATATATATATATATATATATATATATATATATATATATATATATATATATATATATATATATATATATATATATATATATATATATATATATATATATATATATAAATAAAAGATTGACCTAGGAGGAGTGATTTCATACAAGGTATATCCCACGAACCATCTTGTAAACTTAATAAATCTTTATATAAATCAGTACAATGTTACAAAAACTGTACAGGTGTTTAAATTTAAGTACAAGTCTTACCTATTAACATTTCATACATGATCACCCCGAGGCTCCACCAATCACAGCTTTGGCCATAACCAGTCTGCATAAACACTTCAGGTGCAATGTAGTCTGGTGTGCCAACAGTCGAGTAAGCAAGGGCTCGCCGGTTTTTCTTCCAGCTTTCTGCCCGACGCTTAGAATCCATTGGGTTGGATGCTGGAACATTGGAGTAGGTCGCTACGTTGGAGGAAAGGAAGAGGAGGAACAGAATAGGAGGAAGAGTAAGAGGTTTGAAGTAATGTTAATGTTTAAAGTAAGTAGAAGAAGAGCAGAGAGTCAGGATGAAGTATTTATTATTGATGAAATGTTAGTTAATAGGTGGAATTGTATAAAGATTTTTTTGAACCAATTATGAATGTTGTATATTGAGGTTAAGTAATGAAACAATAATTGAACAAAACAAAAGGTGGATTAAGAGAGTGATATTAAATTAATTCAACAACAAAAAATCAAAGCAAATAAAAGAAAGATAAGGAACAGTATAGGGAGAGGAAGGGATGGAAGAAAAAATTAAAATCAAATTAATAGTTATCAACTTAGGCAGTATATCTTAAAATAATAGAAAATAATATGAGATAACTTAACATCAAGTGTACTTTATAAGGTTTTTAAATCAATCAATTATAATAATGGAAATGTTTTTTAAGAGTTGACAATCCTCAATCTTCTATCTTATGTATACCAATATATACCATACACTTAAAAATAAATAAAATTATGAAAATATTGAAACAGGTTGCAATGAGCCCTTCCATGCCTGTTCCTGTGATCAAAACTAAAAGGGCATCTATTTTGAGTTCATAATAAATATTTTTCTGCAACCTAACTTACTTTTCTTTACTCTTACTAACAACTTAGACACATTCAAGATAGATTCCCTAACATAATGATCTTCGTATAATTCTGATATCCTCTTTATGAAATGCAAAAATATACATTCAAATAATTGCATTTAACTAATGCAATTCATTCGATATTACAGTTTTAAAGCAATATGTTACACTTGAACTTACTGAAATCGGACGGTTTAGCTTGACTGAGGTCTTTGTAAAACTCTGTGCGATGCGACTTCTTCATTCCCGTACACAAGCCAAAGTCAGACAACTTGATATGTCCTCTGGCGTCTAAAAGGAGGTTGTCAGGCTTGATGTCTCTGTGTGTGGATGAAACATTGTACATTACTTAAAGAACTGGTATACGATAAAGATAAAATGAGATACAGTAAGATAAATATATACAAAAATAAATAAATTAATAGATAATAGATAGGCAAAAGAGTATACACAGTAATAGTATGATATAATAAATTAAACCTTGTATGGATTTTATCTTCTAAACACAATGCTATCATGGTAACACTAAAAAAAATATACACTGTGGAAGATATAATCATTTAAAAAGACCAAGATCTTAAATTCACTCTCTGGTCAGATAAAATAATGAACTAATAATAATAATAATCATCATCATAATAATAATTATAATAATGAAATAATGCAAATAATAATCTTGTTGTTCCCTTGTTTCTGTTTCTCAATACAATGACAAAACACTAAAAAAAATGTGTTTAAACCCTAACAAATTGGAAAAACAACCTTTCTTCCACAGGACATGGATATAGATACACATTAAACAGTAAAATTATGAGTCTCAACACATTGGCAAACACAACACATCATCGTAAACACATTAAATCATCATAAACACATTAGGAAACACAACACATCATAAATACATTAGGAAACACAACATATCATAAACACATTAGGAAACACAACACATCATAAATACATTAGGAAACACAACATATCATCGTCAACACAACACATCCTCGTACCTGTGAATGAAGCAAAGTTTGTGAATGGAGTCGATGGCGAGAGCAGTCTCAGCGATATAGAACTGAGTGCATTCCTCCGACAAGGTGTCTTTCTTCATTAATAAAGTCATCATGTCACCTGGGAGGAAGAAATGATACTTGAGATGATAGTTCCCAACCTGATAATGACCTTAATTAAATGAAGTTTCGGTGGACAGTTGAATAATTTATAATATTAATAACGGGTAAACTTTTTTCATAAATATTTGGAAAGGAAGAACGTAAGGTACCATCCATTTACGTCTCATTCTTCTAAGCTTTCATCAATTCAATAAAGTATACAGTAAGCTATTTATTAAAGACAATTATACATGACTACTTTATCAATTAATATCCAATAATTTCAAACAAATCAATAAATAACATAGATAAGGTTGAAGCCATGTACTGGCGACAAGCGGGATTTTTCTTATAACATATTTTTCTTATCCCTTATCCAGTACCCTTTAAATGTAAAAAAAATATACATATATAAATAAATAAGTAAGTGATGTGCTTCTCACCTCCAGCTAGGAACTCCATCACCAAGTACAGGTTGATTGGGTCTTGAAAGGAGTAGTACATCTTGACGACCCATTGGTGATCGGCTTCCACTAACACATCTCGCTCAGCTCTCACGTGTGCCACCTGAAACAATGCAAGGGTAACAGGGATTGTATCTTCTAACCTAACCTAACCTGACCTAATCTAAAACAATGCAAGGGTAACAGGGATTCTATCTTTTAATATTATGTGCTATATATTATTCCATTATTGTTAGGTGGAAAAAAAAATGTATATGTAATCCTCATGTCAGAATAATCCTTCAAATGTATTTTTAATTATTGTTTTTTTTGGCGTAGGAGTAACAATAGCTATGTTTTCTTTCTTTAATAAACACTGAAGAATAAATAAGCACAATATAACTTGTATCTAAATATCAAGGAGAAAGAAAAATGACATTACAGATATATTTATGATCTTGACTTTTTTTCTATTCATTATTTGTAAGTGAGCTCGTGTACACACCTGTTCCTTCTCTAACATGTCAGCCTTTCGTAAAATCTTCATGGCATAGATGTGTCCAGTATCTTTTTTTTGCACTAATCGTACCTGGAGAGAAAAAGAGAGTTAATTAATTAATCTGGAAACTTAGGGTCTGATATGCTTGCTTTATGGCGACAAACATGATCTTAAACTTTGAAGGTTAATTAAATTCCACAAAATACAGTAGTAGTTAAATCATGATAATCCAGGAAGCTTTAACAAATATTTACTCCATACAGTACTACAACACGACAAAATAATAAATAAAATACAACATTGAATCATGACTTAGAAAGAATCAATAAAAATACTTCACACGTTACAATCATTACAGTTAATTAAAACATACACAACCACCTTGAGCCATCTATTATTATTATCATCATTATTGTTATTATCATTACTATTATCATTATCAACCTACCTCTCCGAACGCTCCTCGCCCAATGACCTTCAGAGCCTCAAAGTCTTCCACACCGAGGCGAGATCTTTTGAGGCGGAGGAATTCTGTTTCTTTCTGTGCATGTTGCTGTC